>JAXIVJ010000993.1:60000-161167 GCA_036785665.1 Chirona hameri
CGGCACTGTAACTAGGCCAACAGACCGCCTGATGTCAGACTGTACCGGCACTGTAACAACAAACCACCTTTGGTCAGACTGTACCGTCACTGTAACCAGACCAACAGACCACAACAGACCACCTGAGGTCCGACTGTACCGGCACTGAGTCACGCCCGACATGTCATACCCCGATCCGCACTGAAGCCCATCGTGCAGTCGCTTGCGGTGTCGATTGTCCGCTACTGTATATCTGTATATGGAACGTGTGGCGAGACCCAGCTTCACCGAGTGCAGAAGATTCTGAATTTTTGTGCTCGTGTTGTATGCGGTAGGCGCAAACGTGAGCATGTGACGGATGCGTTCCGTGACCTCAGGTGGTTCGATGCCAGAGAACTCGTTAGGTACCATCGATTGTGTGCTGTACATGACGTGATGACAGACCAGCCAGAGGCTTTAATGGCTACCTTTGGACTGGCTGCCAACCAGAAACACGACCACAATACCAGACGAGCTGGTGATATCACACTGCCGCGTATTAGAATTGAAGCCGGACGACGCAGGCTGTGTTACGGTGCTGTGCAGGATTACAACCAACTACCAATTGCGACCCACCACGCTGGATTCCGGCAGCGCCTGCGCGAGTATATTCTGCGTCAGACGTAGACTGAGCTGCCCAACGCGATATGCGCTATTTTAACATTATCTCTTTGCTTATGGCTTGAAGTGTGTTTCTGGCCGGCTGGCACTCGGGTGATTATAGTGTATCCATTATATGTTTTAGTGTACTGACTCGCAAAGGTGAAAAGCCATGCATGTTGTGGACCCATTGTTTAATACACTATCTGTATCTGCATCACTGTAACTAGGCTAACAGACCGACTGAGGTCAGACTGTACCGGCACTGTAACCAGACCAACAGACCACCTGAGGTCACTGGCAGATCCAGGGGGTGGGGGGCAACCAGGCCATGCCCCCCCTCAACAGCCTGGAAACGGGGGCCAGCATTTCTTTTGCCCCCCCCCCACCCAAAAAAAAACGTTAACAATTTATTGTTAAAAAAATTACTTTGCAGGAATTAAAATCCAGCTATCCACAGTTTAAACTGGGAAATTTTGGAAACACGGCTCTTACCATCAAATATGTGCTTAAACAACTCAACTGAACGAGAAAATAGCGGCCAGCAAGCTGCCAGTCGAAATTGAAGCTCGAACAAACGTTTTGTTTTACCTGTAGGAAGAACATTTCATATGGTATCAATTTGGAATTCAATCTACACTCGATTTTGGCGCAAATGGTTGTCAAAAATGACGAGTTGCTTTTGTGCAAATAACTTTTCGGGACGCGCGACAGCTGTGTGTATAAAATTCATGTGTGATTCTCACCAACGTCTCAATGCAGTTTCTCGCACTAGGCCCAACTAATAATGTTTTTGACGCGTCAATATTTTGATCCAGCCCAATAGAAAAGGTATTGGGAAAATGACCGATTTACAAACGGCATTTATGAAGCACTGGATAACAGTGATGGGATCAATGGCACATGCATATCGGCATTGTGGATTGTGGCAATACAGTTTCAGCCACCTAGATGTTCAATAATTATCTTGGAAATTGATGCAATATTGCTTCATAAGTGCATCAATTGTTTATCCCATGACTCACCTGAATCAATTTGGTTTTACTCAAGTTTAAATCACTGTATCAAAATGTTGATGCAGTAACAGCATGGGTTACATTTTTTTTTAAAATAATAATTTCATGTAATTACATTACAAAATTAGTTGTATTTACTTACACAATATAAACTTAAAAATTTACAAAGGTTATCCTATGAAAATAACAGAAACATATTTGATGTAATTTGTCGCCACGTGATGGCGTCTCAATCTTTCCCGAAACAAACCAAACAAAGCTTACGTAAACCGTTTGAGTTGTGACCGAGGTGGATGGAGTAAACAGTTGTGCATCAGATGGTGTGATTATATTTGGAGACTGGTCATTTTCCATGGGGACTAGGTGTTTTTAGTGAAATTTTGTCAATAAATGTGTCCATTTTTGGTATACAGTGCCTATGACAAGCTCCGCCCACTTTGCATCGAAAAATTGACGCGTCAATAAATTGATTTTGTGACGAAAACGATAAATGTTTGGAAAATCGTAGAAAAAAAGAGTTTTGAAGCAAATTGCAAATGAAAACGTCAAAAGAAAGGAATTTACCCTTTCTTCACATTGGCTATCTCGGATTTCCGAAATTTTGGGTTTTTGAACCCCCCAAATAAAAATAAACTGATTTTTTTGTGAATTTGAAAAGTGAGTTTCTTAAGCTCGAATACCAAAATATGGTGACGGGACCAAATCTGCGGATAAAAAAAATGAGGGTACCTTTTTGCCACCAAAAAATCCCCCCCAAACAAACAAAAAATGACCGCTGGATCCGCCAGTGCCTGAGGTCAGACTGTACCGGCACTGTAACCAGATCAACAGACCACCTGAGGTCAGATTGTACCGGCACTGTAACTAGACCAACAGACAACCTGTGGTCAGACTGTACCGGCACTGCAACCAGACCAACAGACCACCTGAGGTCAGATTGTACCGGCACTGTAACCAGGCCAACAGACAACCTGTGGTCAGACTGTACCGGCACTGCAACCAGACCAACAGACCACCTGAGGTCAGACTGTACCAGCACTGCAACCAGACCAACAGACCACCTGAGGGGTAGCGTAGCGCGTGACAGGCGCAGACGTGGGGCGTGATGCTGCCTGAAAATCAGACCTGATGATAAAACGGCTTTACTAGAGTTGGCCAAAATTGGCATACGTTAACCCTAGCCCATGCAGCGTCCGATCAGTGCGTGACCGTGCAGGGTGGGTGGGGTACAACCCCCCCCCCCCTAGCGTTTCGCCCCTAATTGAGCTAGAGCTTCGATTAAAAAATGAGCGTATTGCTTGTCACGAGAGGAAGCCATTGCCACCCGATTTTAAGGTCATAGGTCATTAGATGACCTCTGAGGTCATGTCAATGACCCAACAGTCAACCAAATTGTAAATGCGTATAAATTGAATTGAATCGAGCTAGAATCGCGAATGAACATATAATTATGCTAAATGGGTGGCAAATTTGAAATCAGCGTCACAAAATGTCATAGCAACTGCCAAATTCCAAAAAGGTCATGTCAGGTCATTTGAGGTCAGTAACCTCGGTTGACCTGCGGGGGCGCAAGACCACAGTTTAACATATAATTATGTAAAATGGATTCCATATTTGAAATCAGCGTCACAAAATGTCTTAGAAACTGCCAGAAGCCAAAAAAGTAATATGAGGTCATCGGAGGTCAGTGACTTCGGTTGACCTCTGAAAAGGTCAATCGAGGTCACAATCTCAATGGAAACCCAACTCTCACCTGGAAACACCTGTGCAAATGCTCCCGAACAGCACACACTCGGAAATTGCACAAGTTACAAGGATCAATACTAAGGGACGCCAGTTGCGTCTGACATGACCTTTAAAAATAGGTCACAGATCACGAGTCATATGACCTACAAGTTCAACATTTTCAGAATATATGTCACATTGTTCAAAAGTAGGATGCTGAAAGTTTCATCGCAATCGATTCATATTTACGCGAGTTATTGTTGAAAAACCGAGGCGGGGTGGCATCCTCCTGCACTGGCGAGGGTTAACCCGCGCACCGATGGGGGTCCGCGCCAACTTCGAACCGACGCACTATGGACCAGGAACCCGATTTAGCACGCCATAATTGGTCGGACTCCTTATGGCTCCCTAAGTATGATTAACTAATGACGTCATTTTGTTAAGTTGCTGTTTTTAGCTTTCAGTGACCAGAGGCAATTCTTATTTTAAAAAATCGATGCACGGCTCGATTTTTTTGCCAATTCTGAGCCATCCGTTATCATAAACAAGTCACAGAAAAAATCGAGCAACAAAAAAAAGACAAAAAAAACGAGACACGAGCTGCGTTTTCGTTATCATAAACGTTTATCTGCGTCAGTTCCTGGCGCAGAGGCCGCGCCAAGTTCGTACAAAGATCGATAAAACGAGCCAAAAATTGAAGCAAGGTGGGGGCTCCGTTTTTTCAAGGCACTTATATTAATTTGCAATCATTCCTTCGTTGCTGCTGCTGTAAGGCCATATATACATGTACCTCTGCCGCTGTAGGATTATTGCTGCAGGCCTGCAACCGCGCTGCGTCGAGTAAACGGTGATGGCTGGTATTATTTTCGCCGAAAATGAGTGCATGCCTATGCCGGGTCTGTGCGTCCCAGGTGGGCGTCGAATACGAAGGCGTGTGTGGTCTGGAGATGGGAAGTTGTGGATGCAACTGGGCCCAAATAATAACTCTAATGCATATTCAATCGGTATATGATACTGCCAGATAACCATGAAATGCACCGGCCGAAATATAACTAGCGACAATGGTTTTTATAATGCTTCTAAGTTATGTCCGCTCGACACTAGGCGATATCCAAGCGACTTATTGCTGTAGAAAATGGTTGATAGATATCGTTAACTTTTAACTGCACAAACATACGGCATCGAAAAATTGCCCCTGCGGGACTGTATATACTGTTACACTGTTACACTGACTGTTATACTGTAGTATAACGAGCTACCCGTCACACCACCGAGATGACTGAAGGCGGTCGGCTTAACTACCATAAGCTACAAACAAATCTTAACCAGCATTTTCATGGTGAAAGCTTTATTGGTAAACTGAACAACAGACAAAACAGTAAATCAGTAAAGCAATTTATCGAAAACCGTTGCAGGCAATCCCATGCTCCAAGGCTATGGAACCGATCTCCATGATTTTTTCACCATTAAATTCGGCGTGGTCCAAAACGGTGCCGTTTTGCGTTTCATACAGATGGGTTTACTCCAAGTGGACCAAATTGGGTCAAAACCACCAAAAACCGTTGCCATTGGTATGGAGCTGTCCGCTCCGGAGCCATGCTACTGAAAAATATGAAGGTAAAAATAAATAACAAAATACCATAAACAAAAATCACATTCTTTGAGCACATCACCATATGGTTACTTTTGTCTCAACGGTCTGGCATCATACTTCGTTTTACATTATAGATTACGATTCCACGACTCTCTAGTGGACCAATGGGAGTTCCAATGGGAGTTTCGGCACGTGCAAAAAAGCTAAGGTCCAAAAAAGTGGAGGAGCCCCCGGAGTGGTTGCACGTGAGATTGCTTGGTCACGTGATTTTGTCATATGGCGCAACCTTATCTATACAGACCTTGATTGCAGTGATCATACGCACAGAGTATACATACGCACATCTCCACGCTCGCCAGCCGGCGTCGTCCCACTGTTTGTTCAGCAAGTGTTTTGCAGTGCAGCCTTATATTAATTTAATATAAGGCTTCGGACTGATGGCAAATTGCCCGTAGGTGAACGTCTCCAGTCTCCGCGCATGGGTCACTGGCGATTCTTTCTTGCTCCGATATTGAAAGAAAGTATACGTTTAACAATTAATTTTAACGAATTCAAACTTTAAACTTGACCAATCAACAACAAGTAACAGGAAATGACTCAAGATTAACATTAGTAGCGAAAGTCCATGAAATTGCACAGCACAATTCTCCCTATACAATGTCGGCGACGTGATAGTTTACAAATTTCTCCTCGGAATGTTGCCAACGCAAAAGTATTGTTGTCTGCTTGCCAATCAGCGTCGCGGCTTGAACACCTCGGCGAGAAGTTTCACCGAATATATTCCATACCACAAGGAGTGCTATTCCAGTGGTGAAACAGAGAAGTACCCGTAGTTTTATTACATGTAAGTTTTATTAAACATTATTTTGACGTAAAATTCTATGCCAAAATCGAAATTGTAGCAGCTCTGTTGATTACATGACAACGCTGGTAAGTATGACGTCATACCTGACTGGCTCATTATTTTTTGCCGTCAAATTTGCAGCCGAGTGGAGAAATACAAATTACATATTTGCAGTCGCTTCTCGTTTTTTATAATAATGAAAAATGCAGCCAGCTGCTTTTCGTTGCTCGATTTTTTATTTGCAGCCATTGCTCGATTTTGTATAAGAATGGCCTCTGATACTGACAAATAAATGCCACCACTGTATTTCTGAGACAAAACAGGTCTAGACACATGCTTTTTATTTATATTACTCAATTACAAACTTTGACCTTATGTGACATGACCTTGACCTGAACTTCTCATAATGGCCATGATATGGGGTCAGGTTGTGAAAATGGCTACTACTATCGAATTATATCAATGACCAATAATGTGTCGATGACTTTCATAAACCTCTTGCCAATAGTGACCTTTTGTGACCTGACCCTGACCGTGACCTTTGCTTACAAATTCACTTTCGCTTATGCAGGAGATGCATTATACATTTGAGAGCACTTGTTATGGTAATAGTCGCAATATAAGGCTTTGGATGGAAAGTATGGCCATCCATTCAAATACCTCGATTTTGACCTTTGACCTGACCGTGACCTGACATGTCACCTTATTTTAAGCATTGCGGGTATGCATTATATTCGTCCCATTGAGGGTTTTCGATCGACGCCTTGCGAGTCTCGCTGCGGTCATTGGTTTGGAATCTACGAGGGGAGTAAAATTTGCCCCCACCCCAGCGTTCGGCTGGAGACCCCAGCGTGGCGCGGGTTAACCCGCGAGTCACTCGGGGAGGGGGCATTTTTGGCTCCCCCTGAGGAATATTTAGAATATCTCAAGAAGAAATGCAGATATCGACGCCAAACTTTCAGTACCTTCCGGGCATCATTGTTACACATGTCAGCAAAATGAACGTTTTTGGGTTCTTATGTGTCACGAGAAAATGACGTCATAGTGACGTCACTTCCGACAGATTTCGAGCCAAATTAGTCCGTACATTACAAAATTGTAGACAATACAGTTTCAATGATAAATACACTTTACATACACCTCATAACAGCTAATGAACAGTACTATCAAACTGCTATCTCTAAATTTGTATTTATTGCATCACGGGATTTGCAAAAATTATGAAAGACGATATTATATTTTTCAAAATATTTTCGAAGTTTGTAATAATTTAAAAACAAAAACCGAATATATATATATATATATATATATATATATATATATATATATATATATATATATATATATATATATATATATATATATATATATATATATATATATATATATATATTTATATATATCTGTCTGTCTGTCTGTCTGTCTGTCTGTCTGTCTGTCTGTCTGTCTGTCTGTCTGTCTGTCTGTCTGTCTGTCTGTCTGTCTGTCTGTCTGTCTGTCTGTCTGTCTGTCTGTCTGTCTGTCTGTCTGTCTGTCTGTCTGTCTGTCTGTCTGTCTGTCTGTCTGTCTGTCTGTCTGTCTGTCTGTCTGTCTGTCTGTCTGTCTGTCTGTCTGTCTGTCTGTCTGTCTGTCTGTCTGTCTGTCTGTCTGTCTGTCTGTCTGTCTGTCTGTCTGTCTGTCTGTCTGTCTGTCTGTCTGTCTGTCTGTCTGTCTGTCTGTCTGTCTGTCTGTCTGTCTGTCTGTCTGTCTGTCTGTCTGTCTGTCTGTCTGTCTGTCTGTCTGTCTGTCTGTCTGTCTGTCTGTCTGTCTGTCTGTCTGTCTGTCTGTCTGTCTGTCTGTCTGTCTGTCTGTCTGTCTGTCTGTCTGTCTGTCTGTCTGTCTGTCTGTCTGTCTGTCTGTCTGTCTGTCTGTCTGTCTGTCTGTCTGTCTGTCTGTCTGTCTGTCTGTCTGTCTGTCTGTCTGTCTGTCTGTCTGTCTGTCTGTCTGTCTGTCTGTCTGTCTGTCTGTCTGTCTGTCTGTCTGTCTGTCTGTCTGTCTGTCTGTCTGTCTGTCTGTCTGTCTGTCTGTCTGTCTGTCTGTCTGTCTGTCTGTCTGTCTGTCTGTCTGTCTGTCTGTCTGTCTGTCTGTCTGTCTGTCTGTCTGTCTGTCTGTCTGTCTGTCTGTCTGTCTGTCTGTCTGTCTGTCTGTCTGTCTGTCTGTCTGTCTGTCTGTCTGTCTGTCTGTCTGTCGGTCGGTCGGTCGGTCGGTCGGTCGGTCGGTCGGTCGGTCGGTCGGTCGGTCGGTCGGTCGGTCGGTCGGTCGGTCGGTCGGTCGGTCGGTCGGTCGGTCGGTCGGTCGGTCGGTCGGTCGGTCGGTCGGTCGGTCGGTCGGTCGGTCGGTCGGTCGGTCGGTCGGTCGGTCGGTCGGTCGGTCGTCGGTCGGTCGGTCGGTCGGTCGGTCGGTCGGTCGGTCGGTCGGTCGGTCGGTCGGTCGGTCGGTCGGTCGGTCGGTCGTCGGTCGGTCGGTCGGTCGGTCGGTCGGTCGGTCGGTCGGTCGGTCGGTCGGTCGGTCGGTCGGTCGGTCGGTCGGTCGGTCGGTCGGTCGGTCGGTCGGTCGGTCGGTCGGTCGGTCGGTCGGTCGGTCGGTCGGTCGGTCGGTCGGTCGGTCGGTCGGTCGGTCGGTCGGTCGGTCGGTCGGTCGGTCGGTCGGTCGGTCGGTCGGTCGGTCGGTCGGTCGGTCGGTCGGTCGGTCGGTCGGTCGGTCGGTCGGTCGGTCGGTCGGTCGGTCGGTCGGTCGGTCGGTCGGTCGTCGGTCGGTCGGTCGGTCGGTCGGTCGGTCGGTCGGTCGGTCGGTCGGTCGGTCGGTCGGTCGGTCGGTCGGTCGGTCGGTCGGTCGGTCGGTCGGTCGGTCGGTCGGTCGGTCGGTCGGTCGGTCGGTCGGTCGGTCGGTCGGTCGGTCGGTCGGTCGGTCGGTCGGTCGGTCGGTCGGTCGGTCGGTCGGTCGGTCGGTCGGTCGGTCGGTCGGTCGGTCGGTCGGTCGGTCGGTCGGTCGGTCGGTCGGTCGGTCGGTCGGTCGGTCGGTCGGTCGGTCGGTCGGTCGGTCGGTCGGTCGGTCGGTCGGTCGGTCGGTCGGTCGGTCGGTCGGTCGGTCGGTCGGTCGGTCGGTCGGTCGGTCGGTCGGTCGGTCGGTCGGTCGGTCGGTCGGTCGGTCGGTCGGTCGGTCGGTCGGTCGGTCGGTCGGTCGGTCGGTCGGTCGGTCGGTCGGTCGGTCGGTCGGTCGGTCGGTCGGTCGGTCGGTCGGTCGGTCGGTCGGTCGGTCGGTCGGTCGGTCGGTCGGTCGGTCGGTCGGTCGGTCGGTCGGTCGGTCGGTCGGTCGGTCGGTCGGTCGGTCGGTCGGTCGGTCGGTCGGTCGGTCGGTCGGTCGGTCGGTCGGTCGGTCGGTCGGTCGGTCGGTCGGTCGGTCGGTCGGTCGGTCGGTCGGTCGGTCGGTCGGTCGGTCGGTCGGTCGGTCGGTCGGTCGGTCGGTCGGTCGGTCGGTCGGTCGGTCGGTCGGTCGGTCGGTCGGTCGGTCGGTCGGTCGGTCGGTCGGTCGGTCGGTCGGTCGGTCGGTCGGTCGGTCGGTCGGTCGGTCGGTCGGTCGGTCGGTCGGTCGGTCGGTCGGTCGGTCGGTCGGTCGGTCGGTCGGTCGGTCGGTCGGTCGGTCGGTCGGTCGGTCGGTCGGTCGGTCGGTCGGTCGGTCGGTCGGTCGGTCGGTCGGTCGGTCGGTCGGTCGGTCGGTCGGTCGGTCGGTCGGTCGGTCGGTCGGTCGGTCGGTCGGTCGGTCGGTCGGTCGGTCGGTCGGTCGGTCGGTCGGTCGGTCGGTCGGTCGGTCGGTCGGTCGGTCGGTCGGTCGGTCGGTCGGTCGGTCGGTCGGTCGGTCGGTCGGTCGGTCGGTCGGTCGGTCGGTCGGTCGGTCGGTCGGTCGGTCGGTCGGTCGGTCGGTCGGTCGGTCGGTCGGTCGGTCGGTCGGTCGGTCGGTCGGTCGGTCGGTCGGTCGGTCGGTCGGTCGGTCGGTCGGTCGGTCGGTCGGTCGGTCGGTCGGTCGGTCGGTCGGTCGGTCGGTCGGTCGGTCGGTCGGTCGGTCGGTCGGTCGGTCGGTCGGTCGGTCGGTCGGTCGGTCGGTCGGTCGGTCGGTCGGTCGGTCGGTCGGTCGGTCGGTCGGTCGGTCGGTCGGTCGGTCGGTCGGTCGGTCGGTCGGTCGGTCGGTCGGTCGGTCGGTCGGTCGGTCGGTCGGTCGGTCGGTCGGTCGGTCGGTCGGTCGGTCGGTCGGTCGGTCGGTCGGTCGGTCGGTCGGTCGGTCGGTCGGTCGGTCGGTCGGTCGGTCGGTCGGTCGGTCGGTCGGTCGGTCGGTCGGTCGGTCGGTCGGTCGGTCGGTCGGTCGGTCGGTCGGTCGGTCGGTCGGTCGGTCGGTCGGTCGGTCGGTCGGTCGGTCGGTCGGTCGGTCGGTCGGTCGGTCGGTCGGTCGGTCGGTCGGTCGGTCGGTCGGTCGGTCGGTCGGTCGGTCGGTCGGTCGGTCGGTCGGTCGGTCGGTCGGTCGGTCGGTCGGTCGGTCGGTCGGTCGGTCGGTCGGTCGGTCGGTCGGTCGGTCGGTCGGTCGGTCGGTCGGTCGGTCGGTCGGTCGGTCGGTCGGTCGGTCGGTCGGTCGGTCGGTCGGTCGGTCGGTCGGTCGGTCGGTCGGTCGGTCGGTCGGTCGGTCGGTCGGTCGGTCGGTCGGTCGGTCGGTCGGTCGGTCGGTCGGTCGGTCGGTCGGTCGGTCGGTCGGTCGGTCGGTCGGTCGGTCGGTCGGTCGGTCGGTCGGTCGGTCGGTCGGTCGGTCGGTCGGTCGGTCGGTCGGTCGGTCGGTCGGTCGGTCGGTCGGTCGGTCGGTCGGTCGGTCGGTCGGTCGGTCGGTCGGTCGGTCGGTCGGTCGGTCGGTCGGTCGGTCGGTCGGTCGGTCGGTCGGTCGGTCGGTCGGTCGGTCGGTCGGTCGGTCGGTCGGTCGGTCGGTCGGTCGGTCGGTCGGTCGGTCGGTCGGTCGGTCGGTCGGTCGGTCGGTCGGTCGGTCGGTCGGTCGGTCGGTCGGTCGGTCGGTCGGTCGGTCGGTCGGTCGGTCGGTCGGTCGGTCGGTCGGTCGGTCGGTCGGTCGGTCGGTCGGTCGGTCGGTCGGTCGGTCGGTCGGTCGGTCGGTCGGTCGGTCGGTCGGTCGGTCGGTCGGTCGGTCGGTCGGTCGGTCGGTCGGTCGGTCGGTCGGTCGGTCGGTCGGTCGGTCGGTCGGTCGGTCGGTCGGTCGGTCGGTCGGTCGGTCGGTCGGTCGGTCGGTCGGTCGGTCGGTCGGTCGGTCGGTCGGTCGGTCGGTCGGTCGGTCGGTCGGTCGGTCGGTCGGTCGGTCGGTCGGTCGGTCGGTCGGTCGGTCGGTCGGTCGGTCGGTCGGTCGGTCGGTCGGTCGGTCGGTCGGTCGGTCGGTCGGTCGGTCGGTCGGTCGGTCGGTCGGTCGGTCGGTCGGTCGGTCGGTCGGTCGGTCGGTCGGTCGGTCGGTCGGTCGGTCGGTCGGTCGGTCGGTCGGTCGGTCGGTCGGTCGGTCGGTCGGTCGGTCGGTCGGTCGGTCGGTCGGTCGGTCGGTCGGTCGGTCGGTCGGTCGGTCGGTCGGTCGGTCGGTCGGTCGGTCGGTCGGTCGGTCGGTCGGTCGGTCGGTCGGTCGGTCGGTCGGTCGGTCGGTCGGTCGGTCGGTCGGTCGGTCGGTCGGTCGGTCGGTCGGTCGGTCGGTCGGTCGGTCGGTCGGTCGGTCGGTCGGTCGGTCGGTCGGTCGGTCGGTCGGTCGGTCGGTCGGTCGGTCGGTCGGTCGGTCGGTCGGTCGGTCGGTCGGTCGGTCGGTCGGTCGGTCGGTCGGTCGGTCGGTCGGTCGGTCGGTCGGTCGGTCGGTCGGTCGGTCGGTCGGTCGGTCGGTCGGTCGGTCGGTCGGTCGGTCGGTCGGTCGGTCGGTCGGTCGGTCGGTCGGTCGGTCGGTCGGTCGGTCGGTCGGTCGGTCGGTCGGTCGGTCGGTCGGTCGGTCGGTCGGTCGGTCGGTCGGTCGGTCGGTCGGTCGGTCGGTCGGTCGGTCGGTCGGTCGGTCGGTCGGTCGGTCGGTCGGTCGGTCGGTCGGTCGGTCGGTCGGTCGGTCGGTCGGTCGGTCGGTCGGTCGGTCGGTCGGTCGGTCGGTCGGTCGGTCGGTCGGTCGGTCGGTCGGTCGGTCGGTCGGTCGGTCGGTCGGTCTGTCTGTCTGTCTGTCTGTCTGTCTGTCTGTCTGTCTGTCTGTCTGTCTGTCTGTCTGTCTGTCTGTCTGTCTGTCTGTCTGTCTGTCTGTCTGTCTGTCTGTCTGTCTGTCTGTCTGTCTGTCTGTCTGTCTGTCTGTCTGTCTGTCTGTCTGTCTGTCTGTCTGTCTGTCTGTCTGTCTGTCTGTCTGTCTGTCTGTCTGTCTGTCTGTCTGTCTGTCTGTCTGTCTGTCTGTCTGTCTGTCTGTCTGTCTGTCTGTCTGTCTGTCTGTCTGTCTGTATGTCTGTCTGTATGTCTGTCTGTGTGGGTGTGTGGGTGTGTGTTGCCATATTTTCTAGACTGAGAGAAGCCTTCAATGGACGGTGGATGGAATGGATTCAATGGACGGGCCAAGAGCTTCTCATGATGTTCAGGGTGAGCTTGAGGTTTCTAATCTGAATGGATTCTGCTCTTTTTATTTCGGCACCGTCGCGACCTGAGCTTATTATTTATATATTGAAGCCCGTATTAATATCTGTGTTTGATGCGTCTAGATGAAAGTCCGTTATGTGTTCCCCAAGAGGCGTGTCCGGTCTCCATAGCCGAGCGTCACTACGGTGTTAGTTGAATCTATATCGTACGGGGCGGCTACATTCGCCTATGTAGGACTCAGTGCGTCTATTTGTTTCGCACATCTTGCAAGCGATTTTATCAACCATATTTTGTCTAGCGCATTTGCCCGTAAGCCCACTTTCGCAAGTGTGGCAGTGTCGCTGGCCAGCCGGGCATGGCGGTTTTGAGAAGGCTGAGGTGATTAGTTTTTGGCCCAATGTCGGTTCGCTAGTCCATGCTACTTTGAGGGAGGTCCCCGATCTTCTCATTATCCGATTGACCCTTTGGACTATTGTTTCGTCATTGTAATGCAGCCGCAAGAAGGTATAACTACTTTCTTTGTTTGTATGAATCTATATATTATGAATATGTGAAGAGTTTTTACCGGACAGTTTTGTACATGTTGTTTTAACTGCTTTGCTTAACAAAGTATCTGGATATCCGTTTTGCTGAAAAAGTAGTTTGATACGATTGACACTCCGATCTCTCGTCTGTTTATCTGATGACGCTCTAATGACACCTTTAAAGGGAATGTTTCACCTTTGTATTGGTTTCGAACTGAGATAGCCATTATCTTTGGCTGTTATTAAAATGTCGAAAATAATAAGGTCATTTTCCCCAAAACTTAGCCGTTTGTAAGCAATTCAATTCATAGTTTGCAAAATGGGGTATAGGCTATTGCCGCCGCTGATTGGCTAACAGCGACTTGTTCAGCCAATCCCACTTTGTCAGCCAATCAGCGGCGGTCAAGATATTCGGCTCAATAATGACTTTATCATACCAAATTTAAAACCTTACTTTGTATAAAGTTAAGTGACTTTTCGAGAGAGAACAAATATCACCATCGTTTTCAGCAGCACTTACTTCATATTTTTGACAAAACCAGCGTATATTTGACAACTTTCAGAAAGGTGAACATTCCCGAACTTCAACGTTTAAAATATCTCATTTAGTGCTCATGGGGTGGCCTGAAGTATAATGTAGTATGATGGGTGCGGTCATAGGCTTGAAATATATTTCTGTCGTGTATGCTCCCGAGGGATATAGAGTAATGAAGGTGTCTAGAAATGGGAGTTGGCCTGTTTAGAATATGCTGTCCATTGTGAGCCTGATAGAACGGTTGTATGCATTTATTCACCTGTAGAAATGGTTCAGACGATCAATTATGTGTGTCTATACCCCAGGATATCATCGATGTATCTTACATATAGCATCGGGCTGAATTTCAAGGCCGTCATGAAGCCTGTTTCTAAAATATGCATGAAAGTGATCACCACTGGTGGCGCTACCCATAGCTATTCCTGTGGTTTGTTTGAATATTTTAGAACTGAAGCGTACAAAGTTGTTAGTGAGTACATGGGAAAGTAAAGTACGTAAGTCTGAGGGGGTAATGCCAAACATGTTAACTGTTGTCAGATTTCTTTCTTCTAAGTGCATCACTGCTTCAATGCCTTCCTGGATAGGGATACTACCATATAGGTTGCATACGTCTAAGGTGAACATGATGGAGCCCGTGGTGAGACTTTTTGGGAAATATTTTGTTTTTGTTTTAGTCAGATAACCGTCTGTGTTAGTGTAACGGCCCGCTGTCATCTGTGGCTGTAGGTGGGTGCGATGTCAGCACGGTCTTTGTTCTTTCAGCATGGTCTTTCACCATGGTCTTTGGCATGGTCACCCACCACAGCATGGTAGGTGGGTGCGATGGTCTTTGCCGAAGCTGGTGGGGACTAGCTTCGGCAAAGACCAGAGGTAGACGGCAGAGGTGATATTTGTAGACGCAGAACACACAGAGGCCAACTCCGGTTCACGTTGCCAACAGAGAGTCAGTTGTGGCAGTCCAGAAACAGAGTGCCACCAAAAGTTAGAGTATCGCCAATAGTTAGTGTTTGACCAAAAGTTAAAGGATTTGGCAGAATGGCAAAGTTACAAAGTGGCGGAGGCAGCAGAGAGACGAGATGTTGGCGCGGCTCGGTCCAGCTTCGAACTGGCTTACCTAACTCACTGCCTGTCAGAGGGCCGTTTTATACCTCGGCCAAAGGTCGCTTCTGACGTCATTAGATACCGGCGCTAGCCGGTTCTAACTAGTCATTGTCGTTAGCGACAGTGACCGGGCACTGCTCCTCTGACGCAGACAGCGGGCGAGGTCAACTGTCAACTAGATGCGTGGGATATCTCTTCTCCAACAAACGCTCTATTCACTGACGATTTTATCGTTTTTTGCCAAGCCTCTCATTAATCTCTGACAGCTAGACGCGAGGCAGGGCTGCTCTGTCGTCGTTAACAACACACTTACAATATACACTAGTCAAGTTCTGCGCGTGTGATGGGTAGCCTGGGCGCCGAGAGCCCGACATTGCGACACCCACTAAAACGCTACGGCTAAAAGTGCAAGTCACCGACAAGCGGCTAAAACGAAATAAGGAAACCGTCTCAAATAGCTAACGAACTACACAGAGCACCGTCTTACACAGATAATGAACTACACAGAGCAAGGGCTAGTCCCAGCCAGATGTTACAACACCTCCCCCCCCCTAATGAAAACAAGCATTTTGGGTATACTAGAAGAGCTTATACATATTTTAAAAAAATGCTCGCTCCCGATGCCTGAAGGGCAAAGGGAGACACAATACCACCACCCACGACGCAAGGGCGGCGGAACAAACACACTTAATGTCTACAAAACACACACCAACACTGGGCGCACGCGTAAAAGCGTGGCCATGGGTGCCACCGGAGCAGCGAGGGCTACGCGGCACTGGGGAGTAGCACGCGCAGCAGCGACAACGGGCCAGTCGTCCGAAGAGTAGGTGCCTCACACTAGGGGGGATAAACGAGCGACCGGACGCACATCAGGTAGTGTGGTCACGGTCTGGGCCGAGGCGGCAGATGGAACAGCACCAGGTGTCGGTGCTGCGTCCTGCCCGGTGAGTGGATGTAGGCTGTGCAGAGCACACGGTGGCATTCCGTGCTCATGGTCAACAGGCGGCGTTGGCGGAGGCGAGACCATCGGGACCGACTCCTGCAGTTCGATGGCTGGCTCAGGGGGCTCAGACGTGGGGGCGGGGCGAACCACATGGAAACGGGGAAAAGCATAGTGACCACGGCTCGGGCAGCAATGCTTAATCATTAAGCAAAGACAGGCAATTGTCATGATTCCAATAACAATGAGAAGCAGCATTGTTTTGGAAAACACAGAGGGGCTATCAATCTGAACTTGCTCAAGTGGCCATGGGTGCCACCGGAGCGCTTCCAAGCGATTAACCCGCGCCGTGCCGGGGGGGGGCTTTAGACGCCCCCCTCCGTATTTTTGCCAATAGCTAAAAACCGTTGAAGCCAGGTAGCTGAAATTTTCAGTACCTGTCCGCTGAACATTTTTACAACTTTTGTGAAACCAAAAGTTTCAGGTCTTATCAGATCAGGTCACCAGGTCAGGTCACGTGACCCAACCTCAGAAAAAGTTTGTGGTCGTGCCACGTCTACAGTTTCCGGGTGATCACTTTTAAACTTTAAGAGTTTGATAAGGATATCATTACCTACAATTTGCATATCTCGGATTTTTTTATTTGGTGACCTAAGGTCTGATCGATCACGTGACCTTCCCCATTATAAGTCAATGGGGAAATATTGAAATGCTTTGCTTTCCATGTAAACGCATCCAATCAACGTTTTTTCTTGAGGATCATGTGGTAATAGACCATTATTCATTACCCAGATACTATTTTGGTTTATTTGACCCCCCACAAGGTCATCCGAGGTCACATGAGGTCACATACACTTCTTTGCCAATAACTTTTGATCGAAGAGAGATAGAAACTTGAAGAAGGCACGAATGTGATTTTCTCGTCAAGACGCATCGACTCATATGCAACATGACCCACCGTGACCGACTTGGTCACCATGTGACCTTCACCTGAGGTCAAATTTTTAATTGACTTTCCAAGGTCAAGATGTATATTTTTCGATGCGCCTTGCCGATGGAAACACGATGGAGCCACAATCAATGCTCTATCTTGAATAGCAAAAAAGTTATTCGCGAAAAACTTTTTCCAAGATAACAGCCATTTTGACCTTTGATGACCTCTGGAGCCTCAACTATTGACCTGAACTCAAATCTGACGGTAAAACGTTACCGGAGCGTTTCAAGAGCTATCTATTGCTTTTTTCGGTTTCGCCCTAGCTATCATAGTTCCCGAGATATCGTGGGATTTCAGGATCAAGTTACCTAAAACGGGAAAATTTGACCTATGATGACCTCTGGTGACCTCAATAATAACCTGAGCGAAAAAATGACTAAAGTAGTTTCTAAATCATTGTTGACGAGCTTTCCAACGCTGTTTTTCGTTTTGCGCTACGTTGCCTAGGAGCAGAGTTAAAAGGGGGGGGGGGGGGCGTCGAAACGCCCCCCCCCCCCCCCCCGGCACGGCGAAGGTGGCGCCGAGCACCGGCACGGCGCGGGTTAAAATAAGCGTCAGCGTTCATGCCAGTTAGGTGCAGCGGGGGAAGGAGGGAGACATTGCCGGTGGTGATGTTACTCAAGGTATCAGACCATTCCGGTCACCAAATGGGCAAGGGGTTATTGTGAGAAAGTGCATCAGGCCGGAAAACAGGGAGTTCTAGATGCGTCTCACTGGCGTAGTAGGGAGGCAGATAGAAGGAATCACCAGAAGCGGAGCATTCAATTTCGAGGGACACAATGTCGACGGCTTTGGTGATATATAGTGTTCGACTGTTCTGTGTGGAGGCACAAAAGACAGTGATTTGAAATGGAGGTCGGGAGACTACGAGCCACTGACCTTTGGTCAGATAGTAGGCCTTAGGCGCGTCGTTTGAAGGCTGTATTTGCGGGAAACAGAGGGACTGAATAGCGACAGAGTCACGTCGAAAAAGGGCGATGACACAGGACGTTGACCCAGCGGTGGAGTAGGCAGGTTCGTGTAGTGGGCAGAAGAGTTGGCGGGCAAGGATGCAGGTCTCAATCTCAGACTGTTCTGGCTGGATATAGTGTTGCCGGTTTTCCGACATCAGGAGATATCGGGGCTCGTTGGGATAGTAACTTAAAGATACATTGTGATAATGCATAGGTACCTGGTAAGGGAAGACGCGATACATATCGAAGGCATGAAGCGTGTGAAGTAGGGGCACGTAGAACAAAACGTGATTAGCGTCTTTACCTTCAATCAGTTTGGTTTTGACCAATCTGACGTATTCGGCAGTTTGCTTGGTATCGAACGGTAAAGCGAAGTTAGTCGGCAAGTTTTTGTTGATTCTGCGGAGAATGCGTACAAGCTCCACACGAGGGATGAGTCCCTTGTGAAGTATGCCGGCTTGGGCTAGGGCAAGTTTGTGCGACAACATGATAAGCTCAGAATAGAGGCGTTGAATGCTCTGTGTTACCCTGAGAACATTGGTGGTTACCTAAGAGACATATAGAGATGTATCAATATCCGCGTTGTTCTCACGGACTGTCTCGGTCAGATCATGGAATGCCTTAGTCATAGAGTTTACAGCTTTTGTAAGAGAGCGGAAGGCAAGACGATTTGTGTTGGTAAAGACACGCGTGGCGTTCAGAACCTGAAGGGTGCCATTTAATTTATTTGCGATAGCAATGTCCTTTTCGTTGACAAGTTTTAAGTTATTCGTGAGATGCTTAATTTCGCTTTCAGTTGCTGTGCCAAACAGAGGTGACATGACGTTTCCAATGCCATTGATCAAACCTCGCTTCCGCCTGAGGGGCAGGGTCTCGGGTCCAGATTGCGAGGGGCCTTGGTATGATGGGGGTACAGGATGTCGCTGAAGGTATGGGAGACATCTGAGCCTTCGAGTCGCAGTTGGCTGACTGCCGAGTCTAATTGATGCAGTGAAACTTTCACCATCGTCCGACGCCTGTTATTAGAACCTATTGTTCTGTTAGCTGCTAGTTGGGACTTGAGCAATTGAAATATCTTATTGAGTCGCTTGGTTGATTGAGCCAACAGGGTAATTTGCGTGCGATATGGGATCATGTTAGTGGTGACGGTAACTGCCCATGAACTGTAGCTTGGGTATATTTTACCGACGGGGATGAAGAGATGCCCGGGGTCAGTTGGGGTATGTTCCGATGATGCATGAAGCATCAGGGCAAGCCAGCCAAAGAGTGCGATCGTCGGGAGCCGCATGGTCATCGCCTGTAATGACAGAAATACGCATTAGCCAATGTCTGGAAACAGAAGCTTCACACAAATCAATAACACACAGACCTTTGGGTACCAGTCGAGCAGATCGTCAAAGTTAGCCAATGCTGCATTTCCAAATGTTTGCTGGATAAGAGCGACATTTGGGGCTGCTGTCCCGTTAGAAAACAGTCCGAGTCATACTGGATCCTTGGTCCCTTGTCATTGTCGTTAGTCCGCTCATCAGATGAGTCTTTTTGCCTTTTTGGTACGTACCTTTGCCTGGCGTTTGCGTACCTATAACCTTCGAGAGGAGTGTTAGTGTCAGCAGGGCCGGACAGGGGACCTTGCGACCTCAGGAAATATCTCATCTGTGGCACCGACGTTGGTGCTGGGCTCCTCTGTGACAGCGGTCAGCTGGCCGTGCTCGCCACCTTCCGGTGAATGTGGCGAGAAGACTGCGGGGCTGGCGGTTGCTGGTGAAGGCTGTAGCGGACTTGTATTTTCTGCGGCTTCTTGCATTCTTCCTGCTTCTGTTTCCTCTTCTTCTCCTACAGCAGCTTCTCCTATCTTCTGAACTCCAGAATTAGATGACGGCAGTAGGATGTTGTCCGTCGGCTGCATCGTCTGAGCTGGCTGCGACGGTCCTCCAGTGGTGTACCAGACCTGGTCACTGAAGGGCAGTCGTGTACCTCGCAGCGGCTGTTGACGGATGGGCTGATCTTCTGGCATGATACTTACCTGTACAGGGTTACGAACCGAATCGTACGTCCTGTCCTACACGTCGTTCGAATCCCGATGGCGAAGATTTTCTGAGTGCACTATTTTTGTTTTCCCTGTTCGCATGTTTTTGATGCAGTAATTTTCTTCTCCCAGTTTAGATACAATACGGAAGTAGTTTTCCCAATAAAGTGTAAGTTTAGTAGAGTTACCTGGTTATACTGAAGGATCGAAATAGAAAACCAAGTCACCAGGCTTGAAATTGGACGTAGTCGCTGTTTTCTGAATGAGTGATTTGGTGTGGTCTCTGGTCTGTTGTAGGTTATTTGCGAGATGTGTGTATGCGTTGTGCAGATGTTCGAACATGACAGGCACGTAATCTTCCCCAGAGTAGCGAAGACGGGGCTGAAGTAACGTGTCTACAGGTAGCACGGGGTCACGTCCATACATAACAAAGTAGGGGGAGTATTTTGTTGACTCATTCTTACTCATGCGATAAGCGCCTAAACATGGTTGTAAGATCTGATTCCACTTGGCCTGATCTTCACCGATTTGTTTTTGGATCATCTCATTCATGCAACTGTGAAAGCGTTCTGTTTTACCGTTTGATTGAGGATGATAGCTTGATGTACGAATCCTTGAAATTCCTAACTCTTTGTTCACAAGATCTAATAGTGCATTGCAATATTATGGTCCCTGGTCGCTAATAATGAGTTGGGGACATCCATGGCGAGGAATTAATTCACTCAAGTGAAGCTGTGCCATGGTATTGGCAGATTTATCTGGGATAGCGTATGCCTCGGGCCATCCGCTGAAATGATCAACTATAGTGCAAACATATTTGTTTCCTTCATCTGTTACTGAAAATGGGCCACACGCGTCGATGCCTACGATCTCCATGAGTGCGGTAGGCATCGGCATGTCCTGCATAGGACGTCTCTCTTCGCTCAATTTCTTTCGTTGACACGTTTCACAGGACTGAACATATTGTATTGTATCTTTTAGAAGATTGGGACAATAATATGATTTCAAGATTTTGTCAGTTGTTTTCTCTATGCCTACATGACCTCCTAAGTAACATCATGCGCTCCTTCAAGAACAATTGTCCGATAGCCTGGCGGGATAACGAGTTACATGCGAGTTTGTGGTCTGGTTTTTGTACCCTTTTCAACATGATACAAAAGATCATCTTCGAAACAGTATTTCGACAATAACTGAGGATTTGGGTCTTGAGCCTGTAGTTCCGAAATCATAGTTTTCAGTTCATCATCTGCAAGCTGAGCTTGTCTTAGTACGTTTTGATCAAAATTGTGATAGTCTAGTGGTTTCTGTCCTGATTCATCTGACTCGATCGGTATTTTGACAGCGTTGTCAACAACATTAACATCTGAAGTCATGTTTATGTCTGCCGTTTCTCCTTGCCAGTGTAAATGTTCATTGTCGTTCAGATTTCCAGCGAGGGTCGTATTGTGCAAACGGGAAAGCATGTCGGCAGCTACGTTTTGGGACCTGAAATGTATTCAATTTTGCATGCGTATTCACCAAGAATAATGGCCCATCTTTGGATAGGAGGATTTTTCATTTCACTGGTAAATAGATGTTTCAAAGGCTTGTGATCCGTATAAACAGTAATATCTGTGCCAACCAGGATAGGTCTGAGTTTTTCTAAACTATAAACAATAGCGAACGCCTCGCGTTCGATAGGCCATTTCTGTTTTTGTTCTGAAAACTGATGAGACACATACTGAATAACACGATTGTGACCATCGTGTTCCTGCATCAAGACAGCACCCATTGCATACTGTGATGCATCAGTATATAACTTGAATGGTTTCGAAATGTCTGGAAAGGCCAAAATGGGTGCATGAAGTAGCGAATACTTGAGGAACTCGAACGCGCTCTGCGCTTCATCTGACCATCTAAATCTAGCGTTTTTGCGAGTGAGAGCTGTGAGGGGCTTTGCGATTTTGCTGAAATTCTGAACATATTTCCTGTAGTATGAAGTCATACCCAAGAAACTGCGGACTTCACGAATATTATCTGGTGGCTGGAGATTTTTCATTACTGAGACTTTTTTCTGAATCGACCGAGATTCCTCTGTCTGAAATAATGTGGCCGAGGTAATTAAGCTCTTTGTTGATGAAATCACATTTCGAAATTTTCAGTTTGAGATTGGCTTTGCGCAACCTATCAAACACTTCTCCGAGGTGCCTGATATAGTCTTCAAACGTTTCACTGAACACTATAATGTCGTCTACAAATGCAAGTGCAAAATGGCGAATATCACCCAAAACTGCATTCATGCAATTTTGGAAAACGGCAGGAGACCCGGCCATTCCGAATGGCATCTTATTTAGCTCGAATACTCCTGCATCTATGCCAAAAGCAGTCTTCTCTTTGTCTTCTTCTTTGATTGAAATTTGCCAAAAACCTTGCTTCATATCCAAACTAGTTCGAAACTTTGATTTTCCTAACGCGTAAAAGATGTCTTCTGCTGACGGTATACTGGCTGCGGGACGCACTGTAATGGCATTTAATTTTCTCAAATCTACACAAAATCTCATAGAGCCATCATTCTTTGGAACCAAAAGTACCGGGGACATCCAGGGTGAATTGCTTCGTCGAATTACGTGAGCATTTCTTGAACTTGTTCTTCTAGAATGGGTCAGTAAGCTAAAGGGGGTCGTCTAGGGGGTTGATAAGACGGGGGCTGGTTTTGCTTGTTAATTCTCATCTCAGTGATATTTGTAGAAGTCAATTCATCGTCATTTTGCACAAAAATGTCTAGGTTTGGTTTCAAAAGTGTGATCAATACTTCACGCCTCTCAATGGGAATATGATCCAAGTTGAACGTTGAAAGGATGTCTGAGGGACTTGGTTCTTCTTGGTTGTTTTCTTCGGTAGTGACAGGTGAGATGTTTGAGCTCTGCTCTTCATCTCGGTACTTTGTGGCTGTTCCTAATACTTGACCCTTTTTTAAATGAACGAAGCGGCCAGTATCATTGCCAATAGCCCAAGGAATGTGTTTGTTTGTGGAAAGCTTGACCAGAGCATTGGGCATCAAAATGCCTGGTTCGTCCTCAAAGCATGGTGACGAAGGGAGTTGTGAGACTACAATATTTTCACCAGCTTGCTTCCTTTTGGAAATGAAGCATTTGACTTGTACGTCTGAACGTGGGAAGACGTCTACGTCCTCCGCTAGTCTCACAAGATTTATTTCTTTACTTGTTTTTCTTTCAATGGATACACTGAGCTTCCGATAATGAGAGTCTGACTTTCAAAATCAAGTATGGCTTTGCGAGCTTTCAAGAAATCGATTCCGAGGATCATATCATGTTTGAAGTCTTTTACCACCACAAAATACATTCGAACTTTTCCAAGAGTGATGCGAATTCGTACTGTTTTAGGCACTTCAAGTGTATGACCAGTAGCAGAGCGTAAATTAATTTTTGACGAGCTTTGAGTGGGTTTGACCAGCTGAGGGTCACATAATTTCACGAATTCTTCGCTAACTAGGGAAAGTTGGGCATGCACATCTCGGTATGATGAAAAATATTGACATTAAAGTAGTTTTTCATATATATATATATATATATATATATATATATATATATATATATATATATATATATATATATATATTCTTCGGATAGTAAATCACGCTGACCGTTGGCAGTCAGCGCTCAATAGTAAATATGATAATAATAACTGTATACATACACCGAATGTATTTACCGAACTGTAACAAACAACTATGTATGTACCGAACTGTAACATACAACTGGTAACAGTGCAAATGGTTTGAAAGCAGCAAGAGGCAGAACGACTTTTCCGCACATAAATGGTCCCTGCGGATCTGGAGGAGCCTGGGGCGAGATGGCTTGGGGAGATGGTCCTGGCCTGGTCTTCGGTGCAGCAAGTTGGGCACCGCTGGAGCAACTTCCGGGTGCCGATGTCCGCGTATTTGCGGTCGCGTCGCCTTTTTTCGGAACTGGGCAGACTAGCTAAAAATGTATCCCACTTGAAAGTTAATATTGTATGAAGGGATTGGGCCCTGGGGCTAGCAATTAGGTACCGTCAAGGAGAGACTCTGCCAGACACTTAATGATTCATTTTCCCATTTTCCAAATTTGTATATGCAATTGCGTATTTTGTGTCATGCCGCGAAGCGGCGCGAAATTTTCAAGTTTTTAATTGTGGATAGCTGGATTCGGACTGCTCCTAAGGCAATTTTTACAACTGTACGTCCGACCGCTTTTTTATGGGGGGGGGGGGCGGCAAACCATAGTTTCAGGACCTTTGGGGGAGGCATGACCCTTCCCCCTAGATCCGCCCCTGTTGTACATTAACATTGGACATACCTATTCATGACTGCCTGTGAGGTCTGAACTCAAAATCACGCGACGTAAAACAAAACATCGCGGTTTATGTCGGTCTTCTGCTATAGCAACTGCGCTGTGGTAAACATATTTCACAATGCAGAACAAAATAAGGGAAAGTTTATCAAGGAAGGAAAGGAAATATCAGCCAATAACTTGCAAACGATCAATCGCACAGACATGCAAATGGTACCCATCGCTTCGGTGCATCATGACGGGTACAGTGGTTAATTATAATCAAAGGGATCGGCCCAGGCGCACAACCAGAAAACACATTTCGGGAAGAGGAGGATATGGCTGTTGGGGTCTGTAGTGTTTAGTGATCGTATGCTCTGTCCGGCGGCAGTGCTGCCGCCTGGTGGCCGGCAGAGCAACTGCCCGTTGACCGGTCAGGGCGTGGCAGGCCGGGCAGTCCTTGTCGGGAGCCCAGGACGTGCGCTCGGCGCAGCTGCGCTGCGCCGTATCAGCTGCGCAGTATCAGCTGCGCGATACTTGTAACTGTTTGTTATACCGGTCTTGTACCCGACCAATACAGGCAAGACAGTACAATTCTGGCGACGAGGATCAGCGTAAGCTACTGGCTACCATGGACGGGATTCGTCCGCCGGGTCCGTTTCTGGAAACGGCAGCGACTGCAAGTATCCCGTGGAGTGCTTGGTACTCAGATTTTGAGCTGTACGCCACGGCCATCGGCTGGTCTCAGTGGGATGAGGCCAGACAGCGTGCGCTGTTGCTGCACTGCCTGGGGCAGGAGGGCCGGCGGCGCTTCCGGGTGGCGGAGGCGGCGGCGGGGACCGCAGCAGAGCGCCAGGACACGCCACAGCCAGGTGACGCCCAGGCCGGGACGGACTCCGGAGCAGCATCGCTACCACAGGTGAAGCCTGAGGACGGGGTGATGGTAAATTGCTTGTTACTGCTTAAACACCTGTTTGAGAAACCGAGAGATGCCATGTCGGAAAGGGTGAAGTTTCGTAGACTGCGTCAGAGGGCAGGCGAATCAACAGTCTCGTTCATGACTAATTTAAGGGAACAAAGCAGGTACTGTGCCTACGGGCCCCTGGAAGATGAAATGATTCGGGACCAGTTTGTAGAAGGATGTGCCTCAGATCGCCTTCGTTACCGTCTCTGTACACATGATCAACTGACCCTGCAGCGTGTGGAGTCCATAGCGATGGCCGAGGACCGGGCAGTGGAGCGTCAGGGCTTGTTGGGAGGAGGTGACCGTGTTGGTGACCGCGGGCATCTCAGTCACCCAGCAGTGACGCCCGGACCGCTGGAGGTGGCCTTCACGACACGGCAGACGAGACCAGCCCAGCGACAGGTGGGAGACAGAACGAAAGGCAAGTGGTGTTACGCATGTGGGCGTCGGGGTCACATGTCTTCTGATGATTGGTGTCCAGCTAAGGGTCAAAAGTGCAGAAGATGCGGAACTATTTGACATTCTGCAGTGAGATGTAGTCAGGAATCCGTCAGAGAAGTTCGAGCCTTTGAATCGGAGACTGTTGACATTCTTGCCGTGAATCATGATGACTCTGCACTGCACATGGTGATCAAGCTTGGCGGCTGTTGGGTGTCAATGCTGGTGGATACGGGTGCAGCAGTGTCCATCATTCCACGCCATGTCTACGAGTCACAGCTGAGTCACGTGCCTCTGCAGTCCACGGTAGTTGCTTTACAGGCGTACGGAGGCAACCAGCTGACGGTGACTGGTGTCATCGCCTTGACGGTCGAGACAGAAGACGGACGACGCTGTCAGGGCATCCTGTACGTGGTGGATGGCGGTGCGCCACTGCTCGGAAGAGACCTGCAGAAGAACCTGCGCATCTCGTCAAGCACGGCTCGGCTGTGTGCGCAGTGGAGCACCAGCCGGCGGTTGGATCACGGGTCAGGTCAGTGGATGATGTGCAGGTGCTGCCATCTGTCAAACCTGACACGACGACTGTACTGCCATCTATCAAGGCAGTTCACAGAGTACAGCTGCGGGATGGTGCTGTACCTGTTCAACAGAAGCTGAGACCGTTGCCGTTCGCGCTTCGGGAGGAAGTAAAGCATCATCTTCAGGATCTCGAGAAGCAGCAGATCATCGAGAGGGTTGGTGGGTCACCGTGGCTCTCTCCAATCGTGGTGTCAAGACGCCGATCAGGTCAGATCAGACTTTGTATCGATCTTCGTGAGGTCAACAAGGCCGTCTGCACCAGTGGCTATCCGTTACCGGACATGCAGGAAATGTTGGACAATCTGGTAGGGGCTCAAGTGTTCTCCACCCTCGATATGAAGGCTGCATATCACCAGTTGATGTTGCATGAAGAGTCGAGACAGCTGACCGCGTTTGTGACGCACGAGGGCGTGTTCCGCTATCGAAGGTGCTGTTTCGGTCTGCGGTCTCTTCCCAGTTGTTTCCAGAAGCTGATGGAGACGATCCTGCGGGGGCTACCTGGCACCCAGGTGTATCTTGATGACGTCATCGTTTCTGGACGTACACGGGAGGAGCATGACAGCAGACTCAGTGACGTCATGACCCGTCTCGCTGAGTTCAACGTGACACTGAACAAGGACAAGTGTCACTTGGGGTGAGCCGGATTGACTTCCTGGGGTTCTCAGTGTCCAATGAGGGGGTGTAGGTGAACCACAGTCGTCTCCAGGGGCTGCGAGACATGCAGCCGCCAACGACAGTAAAGGAGCTGCAGGCGATGCTGGGGCTATTCGGCTTTTACAGCAGATTCATTCCCCGATACAGCGCCAGAGTAGAGGAACTCCGGCGACCTCTGAGGAAGAACAGTCCCCCGTTCAGGTGGACTCCGGAGATGGGCGAGGCGTTCGAGGACATTCGATCAGCGATCATGAAGAGCTCTGTTCTGGCGATGTATGACCCAGCCCTCCCCACAGCGGTGACGTCAGATGCCAGTGACGTGGGCATAGGGGCAGTGCTCTCGCAGGTACATTCCGAAGGAGAGCGAGTGGTGGCATTTGCATCCAGTACGTTGTCGACAGCGTAGCGCAACTACAGTGTCACCGAGCGGGAAGGGTTGGCCTGTGTCTGGGCTATTGAGAAGTGGCACAGATACTTGTGGGGCAGAGAGTTTGTTCTGAGAACCGACCACCAGGCGCTGACTACCCTGATGACGTCACGAGGGGTTGGCCGGGCGGGAATGCGTATTTCTCGATGGGCGTGCCGACTAATGGAGTACTCCTTCACAGTGAATCACGTCAAGGGAAGCACCAACCCGGCAGATGGTCTGTCGCGTCTCCCAGCCCCGGTGCAGGAGGCGTCAGACGACGAGCAGCTGGTGGTGGCGGCTCTGACGGAGGAGCGAGCAGCGGTGAGCGGCGCGGACCTGAAGACGGCATCTCAGACGGACCCTGTACTCAGTAAGCTGAGACAGCAGATACCACGCCCCTGGCCCAGGCGCTACCGTGAGTGCATGACCGAGCTGCAGCCGTTCTATCGCTGCAGGGATGAGCTGACTATGCTGGATGACGTCGTTCTGCGTGGTGGCCGAGTCCTGGTGCCCGCAGCACTGAGGACACGACTGTTGGAGCTGGCCCACGAGGGACACCAAGGCATAGTCCGCACGAAGCAGAGACTGCGGGACCTGTACTGGTGGCCGGGTATGGACCAAGCCGTCGAGGAGCAGGTAAAGGGCTGCCAGATCTGCTCTCTCGCAGACAAGACAGCGGCGCCTCGGCACGCGCCACTGCAGCCTGTGCCGTTCCCAGGTGAGCCATGGTCGAAGCTGGGGCTCGACTTCATCGGCCCCATGGCCGGAGGCCGGCCTGGTCAGAGATTTGCAATTGTTGCTATCGACTACCATTCGAAGTGGATTGAGGTGGGATTTTGCGAGCATCCAACTTCTGAAGTAGTCCTACAATTTATGGACAAGCTGTCATGCCGTGAAGGTTATCCAGAGGAAGTAGTATCAGACTGTGGATCAGCATTTACATCCGATCGGTTCGCGTTATATCTGCGAAGTATTGATGTCACGCATATCAAGGTGTCTCCGTACCACCCACAGTCGTCTGGTCAGGTTGAACGAGCCAACAAAGTCGTAAAAAGCGCTCTACAGACGGCCGATTTGGAGAAAGCTGACCGAACACAATACCTACAGAGGTTCCTGTTCTCGTACCGGAGCACGGTGCATGCGACCACTGGCAGAAGTCCGGCTGAGCTACTGCACGGCCGCCCCATGAGGGGCAAACTCAGCGCTGCACTGGATGTAGGTGGACGTCGATCACCGCCAGCTGATGACCTGCAACGTCGCGTGAAGCAGAAACAGGCATATCAAAAGGCGTACTTCGATCGCGCTCACGGTGTCAAGACACCCGACTTCGTGGTCGGGGACCAGGTGCGTCATCGTCTCCCACCGCAGGCGCGGAAGGGGCGGCTTCGGTTCTCGCCGACGAAGAGAATCCTGGAGCAGCGGGGACCGGCGAGCTATCTCCTGGATGACGGCACCCGGGTCCACGCCGACCGTCTGACGAGGAGCAATGGGGGCAGCAGAGAGGTGGGTGACAGCCGGAACCTGGAGCATCGTCGTCAGCAGGACCGGACGGGACGAGCTGGAGCGGAGCTGGAGACATCGGAGATGGACAATCCGGTGCCGCTGGAAGCGGCGGCGACCGACTCCGACCGGCCGGTGCACCTGGAGACAGCGGCGGCCGACTCCGAAAGACCGGTGCACCCGGAGAGAGCGGTGGCCGACTCCCGCCGGCCGGTGCAGCCGGGGACCGCGGCGGCCGACCCGCGGCAGCCGGTGCAGCTGCGCCGGGCTGCTAAGGTGGAGCCACCCAGCGCCAGTCGGCCGGCTCGGGCGCGGCCGGGCACAGTGATAACTCAGTCTGGGCGAGTTAGCAAGGCGCCGGTGAGGTACGGATTTGAGTAACGTGCTCGCGATTCGGTGGTGGTATTGTTCTTTTCCGTAGGGGAGGAGGAAATGTAGTGTTTAGTGATCGTATGCTCTGTCCGGCGGCAGTGCTGCCGCCTGGTGGCCGGCAGAGCAACTGCCCGTTGACCGGTCAGGGCGTGGCAGGCCGGGCAGTCCTTGTCGGGAGCCCGGGACGTGCGCTCGGCGCAGCTGCGCTGCGCCGTATCAGCTGCGCAGTATCAGCTGCGCGATACTTGTAACTGTTTGTTATACCGGTCTTGTACCCGACCAATACAGGCAAGACAGTACAGGGTCGTCATCACCAGTCCAAAAGGGGCCTCATTTCCGATCCAAAGGGGTGCCGCCGGCACTCACGACTCGACAGGCGACACCTGCACTCGCAACCCCCTCCCCCCCCCCTGCGAGGCATGCAAGGGCGCCGACTGCTCAGTCACGACTCACAACGCATTATGCCGCCCTTGGAAGGTACCTCGTCGCCCACGGAAGTATGGGTGGATCTTTTCAGATAAAAGTTAGTCGGGAAAACTATCACATTGCCTGGTTGTTTTGCATGTTTGAAGTGAAAATGATCATTTTAACGCCAGGGACCGTTCAAATCTGACACAAGTTGGTTGCAAAAGCGGAAAGTTGCTGGGGCCCCACCATTTGAATAGGAAACTCCACCCGCCCTCGCAAAACATCTTGCCGCCCTCGAAAGGCATCGTGCCGTCCTTAGAAGGCATCATGCCGCCCTCCCCGGAAGACATTTTGCCGCCCTCGTAAAGCATTTTGCCGCCCTCAGAACGCATTATACCGCTCTCAGAACGCATTATACCGCCCTTGGAAGGCATCATGCCGCCCTCGGAAGGCGTTTTGCCGCCATCAGACAACGTATTACCGCCCTCGGAAGGCATTCTGCCCTTCTTAGAGCGTATTATGCCGCCCTTAGAAGGCACCATGTCGCCCTCGGAAGACACCTTGCCGCCCTTGGAAGCATCTTGTCGCCATCGCAACTGCAATAAAGGGGCGCCACATTTTAGAAGAGGGGCGCCCATGAGCATAGGCCAGTGGCGTGCGCATAAATTCCCAAAGGACCAGGTCATTGCCTTGACGGGCGCCACGCAATCGACAGGGGCGCCACCAATATTGGTGAACATTTTGCAGGGGGGGGGGGGGGGCGCCTCTCCTTCCTCACGTGCTCGTCGTACTTTTAACATTTTGTGGGGCGCCATCACTAGTCGGAGGGGCGCTGTCACTGGCCGGAGGGGCGCCGTCACTAGCCGGAGGGGCGCCGTCACTGGCCGAGGGGCGCCGTCACTATCTGGAGGGGCACCGTCGCTCGCTGTAGGGGCGTGGTCACTGGCCGAAGGGTCGCCGTCACTGGCCGGAGGGGCGCCGTCACTGGCCGGAGGGGCGCCGTCATTAGCCGGAGGGGCGTCGTCAATCGCCGGAGGGGTGTGGTCACTGGCCGGAGGGGCACCATCACTATCCGGAGAGGCGCCATCACTATCCGGAGGGGCACCGTCACTAGCCGGAGGAGCGCCGTCACTGACCGGGGGAGGGGGGGGGGGGGGGGGGGGCACCATCACTGGACGGAGAGGGCAGTCAATAGTTAGAGGGCGCCGTCACTCGCCGGAGGGGCGCCGTCACCCGCCGGAGGGTTCCGTCACTGGCCGGAGGGGCGCCGTCACTGGCCGGAGGAACGCCTTCACTGGCTGGAGGGGGCGCCGTCACTGGTCGGAGGGACGCCGTCACTGGCCGGAGGGCGCTGTCACGGGCCGAAGAGGGGCGCCCTCACTGGCCGGAGGGGCGCCGTCACTGGCCGGAGGGGCGCCGTCACTGATCGACAGCTTTGCATGGGCGCCTCGGGTCCAAAGGACCCGGTCATGCCCTGAATGACCGTATACTCGGTACGCCACTGGCTTGGGCCCTCACTGTCATAGGGGCGCACACATACTGGCGGGGCATTTTTGTTTTTTTTGTTTGTTTTGTTTTTCCTTGGTTTATTTTGTTGTGAGTTTTTTTTAAAGGGGCGCCTCCGGCGCTCTCTCAAAACCCAGAACAGACCCACTTTTTGAGGGGGCGCCTTCGGCGCCCCCTCAAAAGTGTGGGGGTTCGGGGCACCCAGACCCCCGGTAGCGACGTCCCTGCTTCTAACGACAGAACTTCCAATTCAAAACTTACACTCGTAAAAACTGCCAATGGAAAACATTATAATGGAAAAACTTCTTTGCGTCAAAATTTCCAAAGCAAAGAGTTATAAATGACAGAATTTCCAACCGTCAAAACTTCCAAAGCAAAAACTGATTTGCGACAAAACTTCCAATGGAATAACTTCCAAACCCAAAACTTCTAAACGGCAAAACTTTAATGGCAAAACGTCCAAGCGACGAAACTTCTTACGTCAATACTTCCAAAACAAAAAAATATTGACGACAAAACTTAAAATGAAATAACTTTGGTTAGGTTAGGTTAGGATGCTTATACATTTTTGCATTGGAAGTTTTGACTTGTTTTTGCATTAAAAGTAATTTCATTAGAAGTTTTGTCGCTTGGAAGTTTTTCATCAGAAGTTTTGACGCTAGGAAGTTTTGACGCTTATAAGTTTTTGCATTGGAAGTTTTGAAGCTTGGAAGTTTTTCATTAGAAGATTTGACTGTTAGAAGTTGTAACGCATATAAGTTTTGCCTATGGACGTTTTGGCTTGGAAGTTTTTACGTTAGAAGTTCTGCATTAGAAGTTTTGACGTGGAGCCCTGAAATATATTGTAAATTTATACATTTTACCTTACTCAAGTACCTATGTCTGAGTTATACGTGGAGCTTGTCCAAGGTCGGTGTGGCAAAATATAATCATTGCATCATCTTATGGGCAAACATAACCCATTGAATGTTAATGTAAGAAAGAAGCCCTTCAAATTTCTTAAAAGTTGGTGGGGGAAGTATAGAGTTGGTATGGGGAATTGTCTCACGTAATGAATAGGTTACTCTGCACAAATTCAAGTAACAAACTCTAACTACCTAACTCTGTAATTATGCCCAAAGTCTGAGATATTGAAGAGAGTAAGAGTTAGGTTTACTGAAATTTTACGAAGCCAAAATGGACTCAAGTCAAATAAACTTACATGTTGCATATTAAATAAGGCAGCAGATATGTGGAACAGACTATATAGTTATATTGCGATAGGTTTGCAGATTGCCTTCATTACACTTATAGGCTGGCCTCGGTATCCGGAAATATAATCGAACTTGTAACACAGACACACAGTTTATCTTTCACTCTCTCAAAGGGAAAACATATGCGAGGTTGAAATCGATACAAACAAATTAACATACCTTAATACTTCAGTTGAAGGGTACACGAACCGCGCAAACAGCCTGACATTGGAACCACGCAATTCAACATGGCGGACGCGACACGAGAATATCCGAAACTCTCAATAATAGGGGGTATTTTGGGAGTAAACATGTGCTAACATTGGCCTAACTTTGGGCAGGTTACACTCAGAAACACTTTTGAGAACTTTTGCTGAATGCTCTTCCCTGAGAAACCTGCACGGTTTCAATTTCGAGACCTTTCAGTTGATGGTCTCGCCTGATACATCTACATGGTCTCCGCGTTGGTTGTTGAGAGTAAATATGTCTCCAGCTGACAATTTTATGTCTCTGAGACCATCAGGCAGTCAACGAATTAGAAAAGTCTGTCGCGATCGAGGATCGAACCCGCGGGATGTTTTAGCAGTCACATGTTGAGAACAATGGATGATCTCCTGAGATAATCCTGAAATTGAATTCATTCCATGCAGATGGCGCCACCATAGCACTGCAGGTGTCGCTGTAATCGCAACGACGGAAACCGACTTTTATTAAAGTAAATACCGAATAAGTATTATTTTTTCGATCGTTTTGATTTGTAAATATTACTTTCATACCATATCATTTGTTAACCAAACAATATTAATACACGGAATGTCGGTATCAACCTCACCCAGCAATTGCCTTGGTTGGTACCATCTTTTTGCTTGTTCTGGTATAAGCCACGCCGTAGCTGAGTGGTAGAGCGCTCGCTTAACATGTGAAGGGTCCCCGGTTCAATCCCGGCCGGCGCAGAGACGTTTTTCAGGCATTCTCAAGCAAGACTGAGAATGCCTGGTGAATGACTCAATGACCCAGGTCGATTTAGTCTCTGCAGAGAGCCACATTTTACGTGAACTTTCGAGGGGGTCTTTTGGTCTCAAGATTATCTTTTTTTGTCAAGGTTCTCAGCGTGAACTATTTAAGTTCACGCTGAGAACCTTGACAAAAAAAAGATAATCTTGAGACCAAAAGACCCCCTCGAAAGTTCACGTAAAATGTGGCTCTCTGCAGAGACTAAATCGACCCCTGTATGGTCTCTGAGAACTCTCAAGAGTCTCCGATGTCTGTCAGTGTAGGGAGTGCATGGGGGCTTTCATAGGATGGGATCGGAATAGGTCAGTGTTTTTTTTTGTGAGAGTATTGTGGGCAAATGTTTACTCCCGTCCGACTCTCCTACCCCTAAGGCCCGTGCATATCGCGCCGCTGAAAGCGAGTATGCCGGGAGTAATAGAAGAGTAGATGAGTAAGCTGGGAGTTAAGCAAATTATAATTCACCACTGAAAGCGGATAGGTATGGAGTAGTAGGAGAGTAGAGTAGTAGAGTAGAGTAGGCTGGGAGTGAAAATTTACCTCAGTGCTTTGAACCGGAGGAAACGAATACATTATCTCCTAATGTTCACTATAGTAGTACCTCACTGCACCACCGTCCACCATTCAATGTTCACAACGGCTCACAACATGGCGTCTGAATGACACGTTTCAACACGTTTCTGCTTGCCATCTATATCTCAAGAGTAGTCACAAAGTAACTGACGTGTTAAGACAGAGTATGTGGCGGGTAAATTAAGGTCGGGTAAAGAGTAGCAACAAGATTGGTATGGGGTAACAGTAGGGTATCCCAAGAGTAACTTATGTGTATTTTCAGAGTAAGTCGAGGGAATAAAGCTTACTCTGCGTTTACCCGCCGGTTAGTGTATATTAGAGGTGACGAAAACTGGTCCCAGCGTCACAGCGCTGTTACTAAATCAGTTTCACGGCGGCACTAAGCCGGGACTAGGTCAGGTCAAATGAGATCAAGCCATGACCTTATCATACTAAAGACTAAATCAGGCGCATGTTCCAATTTCCAAAGTCCAAACATTTTGATTGAAGCAATTGTTACAGCTGTTCATTTGGTTTGTATTCTATTTCTGAGTCACTACTCACTACTCACTATGTCTGTCAACACTAAAGATTGACACTTTGTATCACCTATAAACTTTCTCATGTTGGTCACTTAACTCAGGTATAAGATGGGCAACACCCATAGCACTAGGGTTGCATGAAGTAACCAACTTAAACATGACACTAATTTATAGGTGACACAAAGCCAGTGGCTTGGTGACTTTTGTGTCACTATAAACCTGTTTATGTTGTTGGCTTCAAGACACCAACAAGACAAAGTTATGGAAGAAAACGAACACCAAGCCACCAAGCTTACTTACTTCACTAAAACTACCTACTGCTACTAAAACTAACCTGTTACCTAGCCAGATCAAGTGTTCCGGAGATACCTTTACATTCCTCTTAAATATCTCACAGTCACAACCCAACCAACTTGCACCCATGGGGGCTTAATGGCTACAGGAACGGTCTAATAAAATGCATCCAATTTCCAAATACCCCAAGCCAATGATTATCGTTATGTAATCATTGCTCCAAGCACATAACAATTATATTCCACGTCTCTGATGCGTCAGGAATGGCGCTGTGTAAACAGCTGCTAAATAATAAAACCTTTACTTTTTGACGTAAAACATTCTGTATATTTTCTAAATGGAGCAGATAAATGTTTATTTTAAAGTATCACTTGCTTATAGGTTAACGAGGAATACAAAAAAAATCCGCCCATCAGGTACCTTCAGGGGTAAAAAAAAGTTAAAATTTGCTACCAACCGAATTTGACGGAGCCCAATTTTGCTACACCTTTTATCGAACATTCTCATTCTCATCGAAGCTACATTTCTACACATTTCCATTTGTCGATTGCAAATGTTTATATCTGCTAATGCGAAAATTCGCTACACAAAACTGGCAAGCAGTTCAACAGGAGTGGCAACGTTATTTAACCGGTTCTTCTTTTGCGGCTAGACCAGGCGTATCGCTATACCTAAGTACCAATCTACCGACCTCGACACCAAGGTATCGTACCCTCATGGGATAAAACACTTGTTGATTTAATGTAAAAACAGGTTCACCATTTGCAATAGAACAGACGACTATATTTTTCCTTCCAACATCCATCCAGGTGACGTGTCCAATATATACGTGCAAACAAACAGCTGATTTGCACAAATAAATAATGCAAGACGAATCTTAAACAAGACAAGTACTCAACAAGACAAAATAAATAGCACACGGGAGCAGAATTCAAGTTCTAAACACTGGATGTGGCACACTGGCACACCAAATAAAGTGCACACCACAACCGTTCATCGAATGACATTATACTAATTCTCATTGGGTACCTACTGTTGGCACTGCATCCGTACATCACTATACACTTCATATCACAGATTCATATCACATATATACAGGGGCGCGGTGACACCTTCTACCAAGATGCCTTTTCATAACTTTTCCGATGTCCCTGTGACCTACGGTCAAAAATTGTCCTTCTGACACCGCTGTCGCACGTGCTCTAATAGTTTGTCAGCGCAGACAGGCTCCGGTCCATTCCAGCGCACACAAAGCTCTTTCGCTGCACTTGCGTGCGACAGTTGGCGGTTTTCGCCGAAGATGTCCTTCACCACATTGCACATGCTCTCCACAACACTCTCGGGAGCTGCCAGCATCCAAATCCGTGCCACCATGTCACTGTATGGCTGCAGGATCGCCTCACTCTGGGCCTGTTTTTGCAGCCTCACGTAGAGCTCGGGGTCTGTCAGCTCGTTCGGTAGCTCTCGCATGAATCTGTGAGCCACTCTGATTTGTGGGAGGCCGACACCAAGCTCCTTTGGCAGGATCTTTTGCTCCTTAAGCGTTTGTACCGCTGTGGGAACAGAACCACTATTACAAAATGTGCTTTGACTTGTACTTAGACACTAGAATGATAGCAGTTGAGTAAGTATAAAATGCAACTTCCTAAATGGTGTGTTCTGCATCCGGATTCCATAACTCTCCAAAAAAAAAATTGATAATCCCACTGAAAGCGGGTGTCTTTGAAACAGGTGAAAGTGTTTGATATATTTCCTAAACTGACCTCTAAATATTGGCAGTGCAAAAGCTTATGTCCGAAAATAAGTTTTGTATAAAAAAAACAAATTAAGACGAAGACCAGTTTGAATGGTCCTTGGACAAGCACTGACAATATTACTTCTAGGAAACCCAAAACGATTCAACATTTTACATGACACTCTGATGTGTTGGTATTCACGTCATAACGCTATCAGGATAAACACTAATAAATTAATTTCTCGTAGTGCTTGTGCAAGGAGCATGAATATATTTGTTAATGTTTGTTTAATCGACCTTCTCCTTGAATGTACCAAAGTAAGAAATTAAACTTTGTTTTACATTTGCATTCGGGCACAGCCCTTCATCAGATGTATTGCTATCGAAATAACACATCATTCACATACACGACACAAGAATAGACATTTAGCACAGCCCGTGAAAATCAGAGACTACATCCTCCACCCAGCCCAGCTGAAAACCTACCCGATTCAAAATAAATAAATAAAGGCGAACATTTTGTAGATCAATCACACGACATTACATTCCTAAGATCACGCTCCATGATAGCATATTATTGTGCTTAGCCAATAGCTATATCAATAAATAAAGAATAAAGACGAACAAATTTGTTAAAGCAGTCACACGAAATCGCACTCCCATCCTGATATGACACTCCACGATGACATATACTGTTCTAAGCAAGTAGCTATATAAATCACGACGAAAAAGAAAAAGAAAAATCATACAAAAAGCATTCCTATCCTGAGATAATGCGCCACGATGACATATTTTCGTTCAAGTTCGGTTTTTTGTTTCTGATGCACAGAGATTCAGCAATTTTCCTATCTGGGTGATCTTTCGTTTTCATCAAAACTGTAACTTCCAAAGGAGGATCAGCAAGTTTGTCTGCCTTAGGGATTCCTTTGTGGAATGACTCAAAATGATCACCTATCGGAGTTAGCTTGGTCTCATTTACCGCGCACCTCAATGTAAAACAAAGTTTAATTTCTTACTTTGGTACATTCAAGGAGAAGGTCGATTAGACAAACATTAACAAACTAATAAATTAAGATCGCTTAAAAATAAGAATAAATGCGCCAAGAAATGAGAAGTAGCCAAAGACTAGCAAACAGGAACGCATTTATATATGTTTGCCTTTTGTTTCTTTAGCTGCTTTTGCAGTGATATATACTTCTTCGAATTGAATGGCCCCGGTAATTTGGGACTTGCCTACCTCGTGCAGCGTAGATCAGGCAATCAGAGTGCTCAACCGCCTGCAGCATTGTGAGAGACCCCAGAGACCCCCGTTATCGTTGCGAACCGTCTCAGTGCTAATCGCCGGTCCACTGTCGGTCATATCAACATCATCACATATCGGGTGCACGTCTGCAGGCAAATGTTCAGGGGCTACTTTGTTACGCCCAGTTGGGAAAGGCTGCTGCGCCGACTCGGCAGGCACAGGAGCATCTCCAGTACTTGGATGCTCCTCCATGCGTGATGACTGGTGTCTCGCCAGCATCTGAGGAAACGAAAAAGGCAAATGTATAGGTGAAGGTTTCGTGAATAGTGGAACTGAGTAATTGGATCATGGGAATCGCCAGGATTTTTAGGTTCAGGTGGCAAAGTTGTCTGAAGGAAATCAACCCATCCCTACATTAATTTTCTCCTCGAATTTGGGCTACTTCATTTCACCTTCAGAAAAATTAACATAAAAATGGCAACAGGTAGAGAAGATGCAGCAGAACATGTTTGGTTCCTGTTTGGCGATTCGAGGACCTATTGTACTAAAAAAAACGCAGTTTCCTGGAATTATGTCCTGCTCTGCGGCAAGGAAAGCAAATTGTATTAAACGTCGAATTCTGCGCCTATATTGATTGCCTTCCACTATCTAAATATATTTTCTCCTCCATTTCACCTTCCTTCCACCCATCCGTCTCGGCAAAGGCTTTCCCCTGCGTCGCCGCCGTCAAGGTCGTCGGTTGCGGCGGCGACCGACGGACCCGGCTCGACGCAGGGACGTAGCTAGGGGGGGGGGGGGGGCACGGGAGCCATGCCCCTCCCCTCTGAGCAAAACAAATTTACACTAAATAAAATTAGATTCTCTGACGACCCGGCTCCCCTCCGGTCAACAACATATGGTTGAGGAGCTAAATTTGATTCTACCACCGACGTGCCCCACCCCTAATACAAATCCTGGCTACGCGCCTGGCTCGACGGAGGGTGATTCGGGCCGGTGCCGAGCAGCGGCGCGGGCCGACATTGGGGACGGGGGAGACGGGGTGTCGGCAGATTGATGTCGGTGTGCATGCGCCCATCGCAGCGCTCATGCGCTGAAGAAATAGTTTTGAGTATTTTGCTTATTTCTTGAAAACGGTCCAGAAAGTCGGGAATCAGACGACGGTTACGTAAAATTCGTTCAATTTGGAGTTTTGTCGATGACTTGAGAGTGGCCTCTCTTCATAAATGGCATCACAGGCACTACAAGGACAGTCACTGGCGCGACGAGGTTTGTCAGAAAAATCAAAGTTGTTGAGCGATTTTAGGCTAATTCCGCACTTACAGTTTTCGAGGTAGGCGCTAAATGTGTCCCAAACGTTCCCGTCTCCACGTCAGCACAGTTTTTCACAGTCACGCTGCCTACTTCCGGAAAAATACGAATAATACTATGGAGCGGCCGGGGAGCGCTCCCTAGTCCCTAGCGCAATACAAATAACTGAACACTTACCCAGGCAGCAGAACCACGTAGGAGAACATCCGACTCCGCAGGATGATGTTTCTTTGTGTGTTTCAGCAGCCGAGGACGATGATAATTTAGGCATGAAAAACTACACTCAGCTCCATCCTTGGTGAGATATCCGCACAAAATCTCCATTCTAGAGTTTGTTAACTTAGCCTTCTTTACTTTACTCATGATAAACAACACAGATCCTTGGAGCACCAAAAATCGATCTTATCGCAACAGAGACACCACCAACCAGCGCAAGACCAAAATGTCAAAGGAGGGCTTTGTCACCATTCGGAAACCTTGAACTTATAGTGATGGGGTACCATAAAAAGCAGACTCTGGAAGTCTTTACGCTTCATTGAGTTACATTCATTTGGTTAAATATGGCCTGATAATAACTTTGAAATAATTTTATTAAAGATATTGGAATATTTTGAAGTACAATTTGATGTCCTTTATTCGTATTATGCGTGATACAAAAATATACAACCTGTATCACTCTCTGTCGATTCATGTTGGCATTTTTTGCTACAAAATTCTCTATCTCTGGTAGGTGTAGATTTCCTTAAAAGGTACGTTTAGTCTCCAGATCTTGCGAGAAACTTGTGACATTTGCCCACTTATGGTGATATTTTTCACATTTCTCGCTAGCAACATATTACTTTCAAAATATCTCCAGAAAACAGAGATCAACCAGCCGTGAATATACAAAACAGCCCCATAAGTGTACAGGATCTACAACAAACAGAAAGTGACTCATTCAAGCATATACCGCAGTAATGATAGTGCAATTTTTATGTCTTGCCATGGGCCAGTTTTGCTACAAATCTTCGTTTGGTGTAACGCTGAATTGCTACTAACGACGTTGTCGAGTTGGCGTTATTTTTGACCCCTGGGTACCTTCTTTGCCAGCATTGAGAGGATTGAGGGCTGGCATGTGTCGGCCTTGGCCGACTCGCGTGCATGGGCATCAAGATGTTTTCTCATCCCCCCTGTTCCACATCCATCGTGGCCATCGGTGTATCGCAGTAGCGCATCACATTTAGCACACTGAACAACCTCCTGCCTCACGCCGTCGATAGAAGCCAGCCCGGATGATTCCCAAACGTCTGAAGAGCCCCTCTGTCCTTTCCGTGATTTGGTTGTTCTTTCGGGGTTACTGGCAAAAATGTGTTTTACATTAGCTGGTAAGCACATCCCACGTGCCTCAGACATATTTACTTTCCAAAAGGCACGAATTAAAGTGAAATCAGAACTTAGAAATGTGATTCTATTCCACCACAACCGCCTTGTAGGCTGTGAGTGTTGACAAACACAGATGACCCTGAAAGGTTTGTGAATTGTGATGTACACAATGCCATGTGATTCTCAAGGCCAGCCTCAAGAGTTTTATTTAATAACAAAGTCTGAGAAATGTGTTGATTTGACGCACAATATAGATATGATATGTACATTGTACAAGCTAAAAGTAAAAGTTAAAAATAAAAAACAACATAGATTATATATTTTAGTACGAGTAACGTGCTTTATAGTGTAGTGCCGTGCATAGTGATTTGCTTGCGGCGTTGACCCTCTGCTTACTTTATCGGGCAAGCGCGCCGTAATTGACGATGGAGCGCCACAGCTGCCGAATCCGATACGCGTGGTTTGTTTTTTCTCATTGCGCTTTCATGCAAATTTGTTAGTGTCCTGGGAAATTGTAAGAGATTCTGTGTGCCACCGATTCTCGGAGTTAAAGAATCAAGTTGGCCTTAATGTGACATACCGACTATTTTGGGGTGAGAGATTTCGTTATTTTAATATGTGGTTGGCTTCAATCAGGTGAGATGACACGAATTCATGTTGGCAGGACCTGTGGCTTACAGGCCAGGCATGCCATCAATTTAAATTGTATTGTTATCTTTGTCTGCTCAGAGACTTAGCTTTGAGGACCTGCAAGTGAGATTGATTTTCAGTTTGTAAATGCCTATTGCCGAGAGCTGTATTTCAAAACGTTATTCCTGCAAATGTGTTCATATCTTCTGTGCAGCGTGATGGCTTGTAATTAATGTCAGCTAGAATCTGACTGCCATCTTTTTTGTTTTGTTTTATTTTGTCCATTTCTTAGTGTTTCAAATGCCAGTGTTGATGCTTGATTACTTTGATACTTTGATATGCTTTCAGTGGCTTATGTATGAATCGTGTAGGTACTCCGTACTAGGTATTAGGTAACCAATACCATACATTTCATTCATGCTTATTGATTTTCCTACATCGATCCTACTTCAAGGTATTGGCAGTTGTCCTGTTGCTGTCTAGCAATGTTCTAAAATAGAATGTTCTAGCAAGTAGCAAAGTATATTTTTAGGATACAAATTACATAACTATTTCATATGTTGAAATTGTGAAAATTACGCTTGCCGTGACCAAGCTGGGACTCAAATTGACCTGGCTGCTAGCACGCCGTGACCTCTGAACTAGGTCAGCCACCGTGACCGGGCCGTGACCAAGAAATTATAATTTTCTGCCTCTCTAGTGTATATGCTGGTTACACGGAGAGTACATGGAGGGTAGATGGGGTTCCATCAGCTGGTGTTATGGGTAGGTTAGGAGTAACTGAAGAGTCCTGTGAGAGTATGAGATGTAATAGAGTATATAAAGAGTGAAAAAGATTTTCAGTGCAGTAGAAAGCCAATCACATAACGATATGGACTTGCGTCTCGTCTTAGCTGCGCGAAGAAGTCGCGGATCCCTTCACAGTTCACATATCCTTAGCCAGAACAGCCAGTTACTTTTTTTCCCAGCCTCATGGTGGGCCGAACTTCGGCGGGAACGCCCATGATGAACGCTTCTACAAGGTATTGTAGGTTCCGGAGCCGGCGAGTCACTTTTAGATTGAATACAAAAGTTGCGATGACGATGAGAAGGAGGACACTCTCCAGAGTCCCAGTAGTACCTGGTGGTGACCTGGATGTATTCCACGACGATTGCGTAGTCCGACTCTCCCCATGCACAATCGCCGGCCACCGGTCAGGCTCAGGTCCGTGACCAGCGCTGAGGACTCACCACACTGATGTTCACTGATGTTCACTGATGTTCACATCTCAAAACTTTGCAAGCACAATATCCTGCTTGGAACCCAAGGAAACAAATACATTATCTGCAAATGTCCTCACTCACTGCACCTCACTGCACCTGCACCACGAACCACCATCACTGCACATCACCTCACAGCACCACGCACCACCATCACTGCACATCACCTCACTGCACCACGCACCACCATCACTGCACATCACCTCACTGCACCTGCACCACCATCACTGCACATCGCCTCACTGCACCTGCACCACGCACCACCATCACTGCACATCACCTCACTGCACCACGCACCACCATCACTGCACATCACCTCACTGCACCTGCACCACCATCACTGCACATCACCTCACTGCACCTGCACCACCATCACTGCACATCGCCTCACTGCACCTGCACCACGCCCCACCATCACTGCACATCACCTCACTGCACCTGCACCACCATCACTGCACATCACCTCACTGCACCACGCACCACCATCACTGCACATCACCTCACTGCACCTGCACCACCATCACTGCACATCACCTCACTGCACCACCATTCACTGCTCACAACGGCTTACAACATGGCGTCTCAATGACCCAGTCAATGCCGGGTTAACCCGCGCACTACAGGGGCTTTGCGCCGAACACGAACTGCAGGGGGTTGATTTCCGCCCCCCCCCCCCTGAGATTTCAAAAACTACGCAACGTAGCGAGAAGCGGAAAAAGGAATTTGATAGCTTGAAACATGTTCTATCGAAAGTATTCAGGGTTCTTTTAGTTCAGGTCAAAATTGAGGTGACCAGAGGTCATCAAAGGTCAAATTTTTCAGTTTTTTCCTGTTTTAGGACATTGCTCCAGAAATTCCCATATATCTCAGAAACGATGCTAGTTAGAAACAAACAGAAAAAAGCAAACGCCAGCCAGTGAAATTTCCAATCTCTATGGTGTCCTCAGATTTGATCTCAGGTCAATATTTGAGGCTCCAGAGGTCAAAAAGAAAAACAATGCCGTTTTTTGCTAAATCGTGTTTTGCTATTAACTTTTTACTTAATACAGATAACGGAAAACTGTTTACGCCATTGTGTTTATATTGTCAAGGCGCTTCGAATGTTATACATGGTGACCTTGTTAGGTTAAATTAACAATTTGACCTCAGGTCAAGGTCAAGTGGTGACCCAAGTAGGGCATGTTGCATATGGGAAGACGTATCTCGACGAGACAAACACGTTGATGTCTGTTTTACTTCTCTATCTTCATTATGTCGGGAGTTATTGACAAAAAAAGTGATGGTGACCTCGCATGACCTCAAATGACCCAATAGGGGTCACTGAACATAAATTACACTTGGATCATCAAGAACATCCTATAATAACATGATACAGAAGTAATTGGACTAATATCATGCATATCCTTGAAAAAGGAAGCATGTGTATATTTCCCCATTTACTTATTGTGGGGAGGTTACGAAATTGACCTGACCTTAAGTCACCGATATAACAATTCCGAGATATACGAATTGTAAGTACTTATGCTCTCATGACATCCTGTAAGTTTCAAACTGATCGATTAAAAACTCTGGCTTTGGCTGAACTGCAAACATTTTTGGAGGTGGGGTCACTTGACCTGGTCTGATGACCTGACCTGAGATGACCCGAGGATATTTATTTTTTCAAATTGTGCGCCATTCATGTCCTAACAGGTGTGCCAAAACCCGGCGGCGCCGTTTTTTCGCTATCTTTGACAAACCTGAGGGGGGCGGAAATCAACCCCCCTGCAGTGCGCGGGTTAAGCAAAGAGGAAACGCGCTTGGGGGAACTGAATTGCATTGACAAAACGTTGTATGCAAGAACGCTGAAAATACAAAATGTCCGATGCTCATCCATGCTGGCGTAATTAAAGCGATATTGCCACCTCGCAAGCTAATATGGAGTGTTTGGTGTGTATCGGTAGATTAAGCGTGTTCGATTTCACCAGCAAAATTTGGTTCCCGAAACTCCCCCCCATTAGATCAAGAAATACATTTGCACCACTCAAGATTGGCAATCATTCGCAACATTGGAGTCCCTCATCACTATTTAGAATCACTTCTTGGCGGACTATGATTTGCTTTTGAATACATTGCAAACTCAACATCACCATTCCGTCAGTGCACCTTAACATTCAAATGCGTATACAGTTCATTATATTTTCAACAACCATAGCCTCTTTCATAATAAAACATGAATAAAACAGCAAGAATGATATGGCTCGACTTTGGGGTCGTAGGAGATTTGTGACCAATATTTTATAACACAGATAGACTTGTCAAGGTCAATTCTCGGCGAATTCGGAGGCTTCGGCTTTGGGCGGGCGCCAATTTCACAGCCAAACTGGATGAGAGCGGCCATCATGAATCTAGTACTGAGCACAGCTGGGACCAACGTTTTGGAGTCAGAAATAAATACAAAATAAATTGCCGATACCCTACTTTAGGTGCTGCAGGAGCAAGTTTGAGCTTGAGAATACACGATTGTTGATCCCCACCATACATTTAAGTTGCTTTTTAGAAATCCTCCTGAGGTGGCAATATCCCTTTAACTCTTCTCAGGAATCGCAGCAAAAAAGAAGAAGAAAATGCCTGGTAACTACAATCTAAGACATTGCTGTCACACTTCAGTTCTTTTAAACGACAACAGTTCTAGTTTCGGCCTAAGAGACATATTTGTCTTGATATCAAAGAGGGAGCCTGCTTAAAAAGCGGGAAGTTCTCTCTTTGTTTCTCCGCTTACCAACGACTGCGCTGGCCGCCGCCTAAATGTGGAGACTTTCCAAAGCCGGGGAATGGAATGGCATCACCAAGTAGGCCGTCCCCCACCCGGCGCGGCAAACTTGTGCTGACACGCGCCATACAATCCCTGCCAATATCTGTTGTCGTCACACTGACGCGCCGGCACTAATGGAGCAAGTTTTCGTCTCACCAGGACCCGACGAACGACGGGCCGCTGTATGAGTCAGACGCGGGCCAGGCAGACGGCTGACGACCCGGCCTCACCCACCCCTCACACCCCTGCCAGCCTCCCTCCGCCCCTCTACACCCCTCTCTCCCCTGCCAGCCTCCCTCCGCCCCTCTACACCCTCCCTCCCATGCTAGCCTCCCTCTGCCCCTCTACACCCCTCCCTCCCCTGCCAGCCTCCCTCCGCCCCTCTACACCCTCCCTCCCCTGCCAGCCTCCCTCCGCCCCTTTACACCCTCCCTCCCCTGCCAGCCTCCCTCCGCCCCTATACACCCCTCACACCCCTGCCAGCCTCCCTCCGACCCTCTACACCCCTCCCTCCCCTGACAGCCTCCCTCCGCCCCTATACACCCCTCACACTCCTGTCAGCCTCCCTCCGCCCCTCTACACTCCTCTCTCCCCTACCAGCCTCCTTCCGCCCCTCTACACCCCTCCCTCCCCTGACAGCCTCCCTCTGCCCTTCTACACCCCCTCCCTCCCCTGCCAGCCTCCCTCCGCTCCCCTGCCAGCCTCCCTCCGCCCCTCTACACCCCTCTCTCCCCTTCCAGCCTCCCTCCGCCCCTCTACACCCCTCCCTCCCCTGCCAGCCTCCCTCCGCCCATTTACAACCCTCCCTCCCCTGCCAGCCGCCCTCCGCCCCTATACACCCCTCCCTCCCCTGGCAGCCTCTCTCCGCCCCTCTACACCCTCCCTCCCCTGCCAGCCTCCCTCCGCCCCTCTACACCCCTCCCCTACCATCCTCCCTCCGCCCCTCTACACCCCTCCCACTCCTGCCAGCCTCTCTCCGCCCCTCTACACCCCTCCCTCCCCTGCCAGCTCCCTCCGCCCCTCTACACTCCTCACACTCCTGCCAGCCTCCCTCCTCCCCTCTACACCCCTCTTTCCCCTACCAGCCTCCATCCGTCCCTCTACACCCCTCCCACTCCTGTCAGCCTCCCTCCGCCCCTCTACATCCCTCCCTCTCCTGCCAGCCTCCCTCCGCCCCTCTACACCCCTCACACTCCTGCCAGCCTCCCTCCGCCCCTCTACACCCCTCCCTCCCCTGCCAGCCTCCCGCTGCCCCTCTACACCCCTCCCTCCCCTGCCAGCCTCCCTCCGCCCCTCTACACCCCTCCCACTCCTACCAGCCTCCCTCCGCCCTCTACATCCCTCCCTCCCCTTCCAGCCTCCCTCCGTCCCTCTACACCCCTCCCACTCCTGCCAGCCTCCCTCCGCCCCTCTACATCCCTCCCTCCCCTGCCAGCCTCCCTCCGCCCCTCTACACCCCTCACACTCCTGCCAGCCTCCCACCGCCCCTCTACATCCCTCCCTCCCCTGCCAGCTTCCCTCCGCCCCTCTACACCCCTCACACTCCTGTCAGCCTCCCTCCACCCCTTTACACCCCTCCCTCCCCTGCCAGTCTCCCTCTGCCCCTCTACACCCCTCCCTCCCCTGCCAGCCTCCCTCCGCCCCTCTACACCCCTCCCTCCCCGCCAGCCTCCCTCCGCCCCTATACACCCCTCACACTCCTGCCAGCCTCCCTCCGCCCCTCTACACCCCTCACACTCCTGCCAGCCTCCCTCCACCCCTCTACACCCTCCCTCCCCTGCCAGCCTCCCTCCGCCCCTATACACCCCTCCCACTCCTGCAAGCCTCCCTCTGCCCCTCTACACCCCTCCCTCCCCTGCCAGCCTCTCGCTGAGCGGTCACGGCGAGTAGATCTGCTCGCGGAGCTCCCCAAGTTACCGCCCAACCCACCCAGTGAGTGAACGTGAGCCCTTTTCCGAGTGATTGGCGTATGCGTGGGATTGTGTGGGAGTTACCGGAAGGAGTAGTGCACGGTGAAATGGTGACGATCTGACAGATACTTCAGTGACTTCAGCGATCTATCATCATGCATACAGATCTGCTTCGGTGTGTGACTCTGCTTGTCATAGTCTGCGCATTGGTGTTGATTGCAACACCCAAGTTTGAGTCAGAGAACTTCACCCAACAAGCATGGCGTCGAAAACTGTTCGATGCGCTGCAACGAGACAACAACATTCGTCCTCTCGGCTGCCGTCCGCGACCGGCCGGCCCTGGCCGGTCGCGTCCGCGACCGGCCCTGGCCGTCCCGTCGCTCCTGACCTTGAAAACAACGAGCTCAGTGTCCGCTCGGGCGCGGGCGGTATGGAAGGAAGAGCTCCAGTCGTGCGATCGTCTGTCCCGCCTACAGTTACACCAGTGGCGGAGCGCGCTGGCTGCGCCTCTGATTCCGACCCCGCGCTGGCTGCGCCTCTGATTCCGACCCCACGCCACCAGCTGCTGCGCCGACTCCAGCCGCGGGCGATCCTGTGAGCGGTGCCGCCCGGTCGCTCCCTGCGGCCGCGGTCACTTCGCCGGCTGCTGAGAGGGCGCGGCCGGCGGGAGCGGGTGCACGGCGGAGCGGACCCGGAGTGCAGCGGATGGAGACGACTGCGTGGACGGCCGCGGCCAGCGCGGCTGCGGACGGGGTGCCGCCTGCCCACCGTAGTACGCGGCGCGGACACAGATCGGGACGCAAACGAGGCTCCGGTGGGTGACAGTCAGGTGACATCCGCAGCGGCATTCTGATCGGCGCCATCAACATACAGTCAATCAAACCGAAACTGCTGGAGCTCAACCATGAACTATGCAAGAGACGCTACGACCTGCTCTCTGTCACTGAAACCTGGCTTAAGCCCAGCTTGCCTGGATACCGTATGTTCCGTGCCTACCGACCTGACAAGACTGGTTACGGGGGTGTAGCAGTGTTGTGCCGCGATGGTATAGATGCGTCTGTTATAGCAGTAGAGCCGGTAACTGACCCGTCAAGCAAGATGGAATCCCTGTGATTAAATGTTTAGGGCCGGTCCACGCGGCCAGCAATTTGTCCTGGCAGTGGTGTACCGACCACCCAGAAGGACAGTAGCTGCCATAGAGGCTGATTTTGAAGCACTCGAGTCACAACTGCAGCACGCTATGCTAAAGCATCCAGGTTACAAAGTCGTCATCAACGGAGATTTGAACTGTAATGTTTTGGCAGACACCTCGGACTTATCCAGGCTGGCGTTGTGCAACTTCTTAAGCGCTTATTCGATGGAACAAGTCATAAATAGGTCCACATACGCCACCGGATCCCTGCTTGATGTTGTCATCGTGAATGATCCTAACATCATTGAGAAGTCCAGCATTAGGGGTTGTGACATCAGCCCACCCAAGTATGTTGTCGCCGCCCTGTGTATACCTCTTTGTCGTACGAAACCCACTGCCGTGAACTGTCTGTCGTATACCTCGATGTCTCGACTGTGCCTGCACCACCACTGTGCCTGACTGTGCCTGCACCTCACTGCACCTGCACCACGCACCACCATCACTGCACATCACCTCACTGCACCTGCACCACGCACCACCATCACTGCACATCACCTCACTGGACCACGCACCACCATCACTGCACATCACCTCACTGCACCACGCACCACCATCACTGCACATCACCTCACTGCACCTGCACCACCATCACTGCACATCGCCTCACTGCACCTGCACCACGCACCACCATCACTGCACATCACCTCACTGCACCACGCACCACCATCACTGCACATCACCTCACTGCACCTGCACCACCATCACTGCACATCACCTCACTGCACCTGCACCACCATCACTGCACATCACCTCACTGCACCTGCACCACGCACCACCATCACTGCACATCACCTCACTGTACCTGCACCACGCACCACCATCACTGCACATCACCTCACTGCACCTGCACCACCATCACTGCACATCGCCTCACTGCACCACGCACCACCATCACTGCACATCACCTCACTGCACCACGCACCACCATCACTGCACATCACCTCACTGCACCTGCACCACCATCACTGCACATCACCTCACTGCACCACACCCCACCATCACTGCACATCACCTCACTGCACCTGCACCACGCACCACCATCACTGCACATCACCTCACTGCACCTTTACCACCATCACTGCACATCACCTCACTGCACCACGCACCACCATCACTGTATATCATCTCACTGCACCACGCACCACCATCACTGCACATCACCTCACTGCACCTGCACCACGCACCACCATCACTGCACATCACCTCACTGCACCTGCACCACCATCACTGCATATCATCTCACTGCACCACGCACCACCATCACTGCACATCACCTCACTGCACCTGCACCACGCACCACCATCACTGCACATCGCCTCACTGCACCACGCACCACGCACCACCATCACTGCACATCACCTCACTGCACCTGCACCACCATCACTGCACATCACCTCACTGCACCTGCACCACCATCACTGCATATCATCTCACTGCACCACGCACCTGTGAGAAGTGGTCGATTTTTGTCATTTAAAGGTCATAACTCGGTCATTTTTAAAGATATCGACTTTAAATTTGGACCACATTCACCGCATACGTTTCGATCACATATATTCCGTTTTTTTGATAATTCTGATTTTTTCTTTAAAATTAAAAAAAAATGGATTTCTCAAAATATTGAATTAAAAAAACCCTCAAAAATCCGAGATAGCAGTTTGATAGCCCGGTCTATTGTCAGTAATTTGATGTAAGAGAATTTAGTTTATCTTAAACATCGTACATTTGACAGCGTTTTCCGCAAACCATTATTTTGCAACCAAAACCGAAGAACATGACGTCACTCTGACGTCATTCCCGGTTGACCTATCATAATCTCATATTTTTACTTTTGCCAACTGTGTAGAATTTATGTGAGAGAAGGTACTGTAAGTTTGGTGACGATACCGGTGTTCGTTTAGGAGTTATTGCAAAATAACGGGAGGGGGGGGGGGGGGGGGGGGGGCAAAAAATAGCCCCCCCCCCCAGTATCTCGCGGGTTAACGCGCAATGTGTGTGAAATTGCTGGCACCCGCTCAAAGACAAAGGATTGACGATATTCCAACAAAATATGTGGCTTAACCCACAATAACTGTGAAATTCCAAATAAATATAACGTAGTTGCTTTTCAATTTGGTAAGGTATCACCATGAGAAGGAGTGGGATGTGACTATAACAAAAGCATTAAGTGAATTGTGTTTGGTAAGTTCCAACTCCAGCTCCCCTGAAAAGCTTGGCTTTCTGTGAAGCATGGATTGCCACATTTTCTATTAATATCAACTTTGTAATGCATTACTGCAGATAAATGTATAAAAGCAAACATAGTTGAAGTAAAATTATTATTACCTCTAGATACATGTTTTAAATAAATATTTTAAAGGGAAATTCTAGTATGTGTTATGACTTATGAGGAATGAAACAGCATGCTTGACAATTGACATGCAGTTTTGTTAGGTAGTGGGTGACGGGTGTCATCGTGCAGCCAATATATCACATGTTAAATAATTCCTGAGTCCTGAATCCTGACCAATGTCAAGGACAGAGAAGTTAGGGGAGATGACTCCCCTAACTTTTATGTCCTTGACATTGGTCCATGGGCATTGCGCGTTAATGGAGCAAATACGTGCAGGAATTGTAAACGACTTTTCAATGCGACACTGACATATTCATCACAATGCATCATCCTTCAAAAAGCGAAGGAAATACAAATACAAATGTATAATAACATGTGCTATCGAACTGCTTATGAGTTGCTTGCTGATAGTTCTCAATCCTACTGTATAAAAAACACAAATACGGTAAAATTCAGGACTATTTCAATGTTAACATTAAAATTGAGTAGAACTTTATTTTAGGAAGGAAAACAACAACAAATACAATAACGTACGACATTCGTGGCACAGAGCGCAGGCTCACGTTATTCCAAATTGTGTGTTCCGGGGAGTCAGGCCGTTGTCATCTCAATGCCTTTAAGCTGTTGCAAATCGGCGCTAATGACGTCATCGGAAGCAAAACCTTTTGGATCCTTTTAAAGGGAAATAATGACTTTTTCCCACAAAAAAAAAATGGAGTTAGCACTTGAAATCGCCAGACGAGACCAAAATATATTGTAAATCCATCACATTTTGCATGAAAACTTTCCTACCGAAAAATATTTCAAGTTATAGTTGATAGCGTTCCACACTTTTAACGACCGGTACTTGCAAGTACTTTTGGTCCTCATCAAACTGCGGGTTTTTCACGTATTGCTTTTTTACGCAATGGAGTGGAAAATATATTGTGCGTTCTGCTTGTTATGATTATATGCCCGGCGATCCTCTAAAACTAACAGCGATTGGAAAAAGTGGCAATAAAATCGGAAGCTCATCGATGCACATCAACGGCGGCATAGTTAGGGGTTGCGATCCTCAATTTGTGAAAATCGCTTCATGTGTTTTTAACATTAGGAGTTTTGTGTAATTTGTATGTGGCGGTATATAACACTATGCTTTATATTATCATGAAAAATAATAATTTTCCCCAAAAAACTAACAAACAATAACACAAAACTGGCAATTAAATCGGAAGCTCATCGATGCACATCGACGGCGACCTATTTAGCGTCGGCGATTTGTTTACAAAGTCATTGTCATGCTTCTCGGCGTACTTAACCATTTGTGGCGAGTTGTTCCTGATTATATGCTGAGAAGCGGAGCGCTGCTAACGAGACGACTCATTCACAGACTTCTCTTTTTCCATCGACTATATTACAACTACCCGCCTCTTCCTCCATACCTCACTAACCTCTTGCCAAACACAAGACAGGACGCTACAGGACTTCAGTTACGTAACGCACACCTTCTCTCACTTCCCCCTATCCGGTTAACTTCTTTTCGGAAATCGTACATCCCTGCTACGATTAGACAGTGGAACCTTCTTCCTGAAACACTCCGTAACACTCCTTCTCGACGTGACTTCTCTCGTCAAGTCTGGCAGCGATTCGGGGCACCCGAGCCACCAGCACTTAACCCGCGCGCCGCTGGGGTCTCCATCCGAACGCGCCGCGCTGGGGGGGTAAATTTTACCCCCCCCCCCTCTTATCTCCCGAACCAATAATCGCAGCGAGACGCGCAAGGCGGCGATCGGAAGCTCTCGATGGGAAGATTCTAAGTAATTCTTAAAATTTTATTTAAAAGGTCACATATCAGGTCAGGGTCAGGTCAAAGGTCAAAACCACCTGTTTTCGAGATTATTGGCTGCAGAGACCGGACTATCAACAGCAGCGCGCCGAAACTCTGCCAAAACACTTCTAAATATAAGGAGAGGGTAATGCTTGAGTATGAATATCATACTAAGTACAGGTCAAGGTCAAAGTCAGGTCACAAAAGGTCACACTGTGAAAAAGTAATATGAAACCCATGTGACACATGTCTCATGGGTTATTTCAGACGTAGAATCCAAAAATAATGGTTATTTTGACATTTGACCTCAAGGTCAGGTCAAGATCAGGCAAAAAAGGTCAAATTTTGAAATCCAAAATTTGCAATAACCGACACATGTTTACGGTTCAGTTTTGCCACAGCAATCCAATGGTGCAGTTTGTTTTTGTGTACAATGTCTAGAAATGTCAAAATTTGCGATTTTTGTAAAATGCGTCCATCACATTGAACACTTATTAGTGTCATTTGGGGGTCAAAAATATAGATATTTGTTTGAAATTTGGAATAGTCACTCATTAGAGATGGTTATCTGACATATCCTCCGGTTTTTTGAAAATTCTTACAATTTTGGATTTTGTAAACTTTGAAAAAAATAAAAACGATTTTTTGAATTTTGGGGATCAGAAAATCAAAATTGTGCAAATCCGAGATAGCCATCTTGTAGAGAATGTCATTTCCTTCCTTTTGACGTGCTTTGTTTGCAATTTGCTCCAATACTCGCTGTTCTATCATCGATCAAAGTTTCGTCCATTTTGGACCGAAAATGGCGTTACATGACGTCACTAAAACGCTATTTTCGCAAAAACTTCTCGACCGATTTTCTCCAAAATTTATCTGAAGACGTCAAATCGATGCCAGATAAGGTACTGAAAGTTTCGCGTCGATATCTAGTGTAGTTTTGAATCTATAGCGAAAACCCGGGAGGGGGGGTAAAATTTACCCCCCAGCGCCGCGCGGGTTAACTCCGTAGGTACAAAAACACTAAACACACAACACACAAGACTACGTGTCGGCTTATCAACACTACACGCCCACCTCTTTCAACTCCAACTCACACCAAGTCCGTTGTGTTCTTGTGGACACACGTACGAAGACACTGTCCATTACATACTCTGGTGCCCCCTATACACAAATCACAGAATGAACCTCTTTAACGCAGCGCGACGCATTGCGCGCGACTTTGATGATTTGCCACCCAAAAACAAATTGGAGCTCCTGCTCTTTGGTAGAAATATTTCACAAACACAGGGTATAGACATCGCACATCACTTACAGACATTCATAGCACTTTCACAAAGACTCAACACACACAAATAACACTACAATCACACATCACCAGCACTTTCACCACGCTGACCTGCTGTTGCCACTTGCCGCCTGTGCCTGGCCACCTGATTTTTGAATGGCCGCTCGGCGGGCTGGTAGCGGGGCCTACGTGATCTGTTCCTTAGTTTTGGTCAAATTTGTGTTTCATTTGTTTCATCTGGAGAGGCGCTATGATTTAAGCTTTTGCTTTTGCGCCAATCCATTATTGTTCTGTTTGATTTGATGTCTTTTGTTAGCAAAATAAACGAACTGAACTGAACTGAACTGCTCGAACGCACGCTAGTAGCGCTAGTAGCGTTTTCGTTCTCCATGGAAACCAGGCGTGAGCCAATGAAAAGCCAGAACGTATTCCCTTTCTGGCTTTTAATTGGCTGACGCCTGGTTGCCATGGAGAACGAAAGCGCTACTAGCGTGTGTCCGAGCAGCGCTCGGGTATCGTCAAGGGCTATCACCCCATATTCCCGTTTAGTATACCCAAGTCCCGCAGCAAGCTTCGTTAATGACGTCACTGGTGCCATTCTTGTGAAGCATTGCAAAATATATCTGATTTTGAGTTGAACGCTAATTAAAGACTTATTCAAAGTATTTTTTTTAAGTTTCAATTTTCTTGTTAATCATTATTAAAGGTATTTTATCACTGTATTTCATAGTAGTTGACACTTCAGAAACTCACGACGTAATAATATTGTATCCAATATGCATTTCCCTCGTCTTTTGTTACTGTGGCGCAGTGCCGAGTGCTTTGCGAATACTTGTTTGCCTGGGGTTCAAATCATTCCGCCCTTATTTCATTCGAGTTGGGATAGTTTGCATGTTGATGTTATTCATGACTTATACTGATAGTCAGTCATGCATCACGGATGCTTCACGGATTGCTTCACGGATCAGTTTGATCGGAAACGTCACAGAGCCTCCAAAAATGCCGCACTCGATGTAAACAATGGTAGGGAAGGACGAATTTGTCAATGACCTTCATGAAGTACACAAGGTACTTGCTTTGTATTTTTTCCAAACTTACAACTTTGAATTTGGGAATAATTGTATTTAATTCTTAAATTTTAATAAAATAATTTTAAAACCATAACGGTAGTCTAAGAAATTGTTGCTAACAGAATCAAAAGGTCATTATTCCCCTTTAAAGGGAATGTTTAACCTTTGTATTAGTTTTAAACTGCGATAGCCATTATCTTGGGCCGTTATTTAAATGTCTAAATTACTAAGGTCATTTCCCAAAAACTTAACCGTTTTTAAGCAATTTAATTTACCATTTGCAAAATGGGGCCTAAGCTAGTGCCGTCGTTGATTGGCCGATATCCACTTTTTCAGCCAATCCCACTTTGTCAGCCAATCAGCGGCGGTCCATAGCTCAATATGACGTCATCAAACCAAATATTAACAACTTAATTTTTAGAAGGTAAGTGAGAAGAAAACATATATCACCATCGTTTCAGCAGCACTTACTTCATATTTTTCACTACAAACGGCGTATATTTGACAGCTTCCAGAAAGGTGAAACATTCCCTTTAAGTTTATTTTTCATAAATATGAGACTATAGTTGTATATTGTCTATTGAATAACATACATTATTGATGATGTACTTTACATGTATGTCACTTGCCAAGTAGCATTTCATATATTTACCTTACTATGACGGATAGAAGTGTGCCCCGGTGACGTCACTCGCCAGTCTGCGCAGCAGGGGACGGTCCTATACCCAGTATTCTATGGCCTTGTCGGGGAGTGAAGTGCATGGAGCTTGGAGTAGCTGCTGGGAAGTTTGTGTTTCAGTTTGAACTCCTTACACTATTATTTATTATGACAAAAACAATCTGGGATCAAACAATTTTGAGTAGGGTTATAATATTCGAAAATGATTTCATCACAAGACATACAACTATGGCCGTAGGTGGTAATAGGCTACCTCCTTGTTGTTTTTAATTCCCCTTAGCATTTTTAATAATTTCCCTTGTCTTTTCAGTAACACATCATTCTTGTAAATATATGAAGTGGTTCTATCCACACTTTTGAAATAGCACAAGGGTCATTTATTTCTTGAAAGTCATTATGAATGTGCATTGCACATTGATGGACATTGGACGTCATGTGACCTTCGTTGTCGGAGCACCCTTAACCACCAATAATCATCAATGTGCATTGTGTACTGTGTGTTGCATTATTGTGCTTGGCTAGTGGTTACTGGCTACTGGTTACTGGTTTGTGTATGCCGTACTGACTGGTTTATTTATTTATTTATTTATTTATTCAAGTAATCACCAACAGGGTTGCCCCCACTAACAGGTGAAGTCACGGGACATCAGGCAGCACACACACAATATAAAATATGACAAACAAACATTCCAAACATCAGTAAAATACACAATAAATAATTCATAAGAACTTTAAACAAGAAGTAAAAATATATACGGCAAAAGCGTTAAAGGACAATGGCATTTAATAAAGGTACACGCTAAAAGTGTTTGTAAAAACACCACAATACTAACAACTAAAAGGATGAAATGTGTTTCAAGACATGAGCTTTAAAAGTGCCAGAAGCGTCAGCAAAGAAGTCTGCCTCTGGAATGTTACGTAAAAATAAGTTGACTAGTTGAGGTACCCTATAGAATAACCCCCGTTTCACGGTGTTGACACGCGGACGGGGCTCATAAAACAGTCTTTGTGTGCGGATTGATCGAGTGGGTGCATGGAGAGAAAAACTGCGCAGGAGGATGTGAGAATCTAATCTGGAGTTAAAAATATTCCTGATGAACAGCAGATCGTGCTGAACTCGCCGTGAGGCTAATGACGGTATCCGGAAGTGATTCAGCAGATCACTATATTCTAGGGAAATGGCATGTCCGGAGGCTGTGTTTGATAAAAGCCAGATCAGGAATTTATGCTGCACTCGATCAATCCGCACTGTGTGGGTATCGGCCGCTCCCGTCCAGATCACACTACCGTATTCTAAAATCGAGCGAACGTTGGAGAAGTAGGCGCACATCAATGCATTCCTGCTGAATTTTGACCTTCCTGCTCCTGTTTGAAAGGATCGAAAAAGTAGTCCAAGGCTTCGGTTTGCCCTGCTGACAATATTGCTCACATGAGAAGAGAAAGTGAGCTTGGTATCTAAAATGATACCCAGGTCGCGAATCTCTCCAACGTGCTCGAGTTTCGTGGCATTAATAAAATACTCTGTCTGGACGGGCGCGCGCCTGAGGGTGATAGTGAACGACTTGCATTTACTTGGATTTAGAGTGAGTCCCCATCTGACGGACCAGGCTGTCAGTCGACCGAGATCCTGCTGCAGCAGTAGTCCGTCAGATGGTGAGACAATTTTGCGGAAAATTTTAACGTCGTCGGCGTACATAAGGCAGCCGCAATCGACTTCGCGCGGTAAATCATTTATGAATAGTGAAAACAGCAGCGGAGCCAAAAGAGATCCTTCCGGAACGCCCGAGAGTACGTTTGTCCATTTGGACGTTTTGCCGTTCACGATGACCCTCTGACGCCTATCGGACAGATACGAGACGAACCAGTTCAAGGCAAGTTCCTCCAACTTATAGGAATGTTTTAGTTTGTGAATAAGAAGCGAATGATTCACGCTTTGAAAAGCAGCCGAGTAGTCTGTATATATAGTGTCCGTCTGGTATCCGTCCGATATGGCTTCCCACGCTGACTGAAGATAAACGGCGAGGTTAGAAATACAGGAACGCCTAGGGATAAAACCATGCTGCTCATTGCACAGGGCCGGTGAAACATGGCGGTAGAGCTGGTCGTAAACTAGGCGCTCGAGTATCTTTCCGAAGAGAGGAAGCAGGGATACTGATCGATAATTTGATGGGTTCTTCTTATCACCCTTTTTGAATATAGGAATGATGCTTGCCTGCCTCCACCTCTCCGGAAAGACACCCGAACTAATGGAGGCGTTACATATCCTAGTAACTGGAACCACCAGCTCATCCGCACATTCAACAATAATGCGAGCGCTGATGTTATCAGGGCCGCAGGCCTTGTTAACAGGTACTGACTTCAAGGCAGTTCGAACAGCAGCTTCTGACACATTGAAGCGAGACAGGCTGTCAATTATTTCGTAGTCAGGCGCCTCAGGCAAAGCGGTTGCATTCGGCTGAGTAAATTTCGCGGCAAAGGCATCACTAAGCAGTTCAGCACGGCCCCGATCGTCAGTAACAGTGTTACCATCGGATGCACGGAGTACAGGTGAAATAGACGATTTGTTAGTGACACATTTTAAAAACGACCAATATCGCTTCGGGTTAGTTTTAAAATCTTCAGTCAGCCCGCGCAGATATTGAAAGTATCTATCATTTGACAAGGTTTTGAACGCTCTCCTTCTATCTATAAACTCAGCCTTGGCCTCCTGAACGGGGTTTCGACGCATGCGGCGATATGCTGCTTCCTTCAAGCGCAAAGCGGCGCGTACCGCACTATCAAACCACGGTGGCACCCTGCGCCGGAGGACCACCGTGGGGACGTGGTCGGCGATGGCGGAGTTCAGTAGGGTGTAGAAGGTGTCTACTGCCTCGTCGACGCCGATGCCGTCCAGCAGTCCCCCGGTTATTGATTCGACACTGATTGAATCGATTGGAATCGTTCAATCAAAATTCCTTGAATACGAAATAATTGATTCACCACCAGCTCTTTTGATTCATGAATCGTGATTGAATCAAAACCTGCATCAAATCAAGACTGATTGAATCAAAAGATTTAACGATTCAAGTACTCTTGTAAATTGTGCAAATACATACATGCAGTTCCAGTGGCTACATTAATTTATACTGAAATAGTATTGCTGTAACAATGTTTTAAGGATCATATGTATGTATGTTTCCATTTTTTCCATTTTACATCAATTCGCCACATATATTTAAATGTTGAATCAAACGTGAATCAATTAAAATATTTGTTTTGATTCTTTGAATCGGAAAGAATCAATTCCCAAAATTGTATCCGTGAGTCGAACGGTGATTTAATCATTCAGAATCCAAAATGAATCATGATTGAATCGTTCCAAAAATGAAAATCAATAACCAGTCTAAATTGCCATATGCTACTTAACCCTCGCCCTACGGGAGGTGGGGGGGGGGGGGGGGGGCCTGACGCCCCCCCGATATTTTTCTTGAATAACTGTTTACACATGCGGCCCATCTTGCTGAAATGTTTGGCAGCTTAGTTTACAACAAGTATACGTAAGTGATAAACATTTAATTGACATTGGTCAAGTAGTTTGGTAGATAATCATGTTTAGATGACGTCATGTTGGTGGAAAAACGATAAATATCTGAAAAATGGTAGGAAACAGAGTTTTCGAGTAAATTGCAAACGCAATTCACCAAAGATACAAAATGGCATTTTCTTTACAATGGCAATCTCAGATTTGCAAAATTTTGGGTTTTTGACCTCTAAAATAAATACAAAATGATTTTTTGGGGAAAAATCCCCACAAAATATTTTTTCCTTCAAAGATGTTAGAAAAACCGGAATAAATGTGAGAGAACTGAGTATGGAAAATACCCATACTAAATTTAAAAGCAATACCTTCATTTTTGACCGAGTCATGGCTCCCTTAGTGTAAGAAACTGATGACGTAATTTTTTAATAACTTTTTTTGACTTTTTTTGACAAGATACGAACAAATAATTACCTTTTCTGTATTTCTGAGCCAAAACTGGTCTAGTAACATGGCTTTGTATTTACATTTATCAATTTATAATTTTGAGGTTTTCTGAAGAGCAAAATCGCTGTTCTGGACGTGGTAAATCCGAGGTCATTCACTTGACCTGGAAGGTCACCCGTTGACCTGAAACCTCAAAATCGCATACTGTTAGATTCTTCTCATGACAGGCATTTTCTCATGACAGGCTCAGACAGACACAGACAGGCGAATTTAGTGACGTCACTACAAACAAGTTTTACACCAAAATCAGCTAAACTTTGCCAGGCCGTACAAATGCCAAATTTGAAGTAAAATGCAATAAAAAACTCTGATCAAAGATATCAAATTGCAAAAGATACAAAGTGGATAGTTCGGATTTTTGTAAAAATTAGTTTTTGACACCCCAAAACTTTTTTAAAAAAAAATTGGGGGGAAAAATTATGACACAATATTTTTTTCATAAAATATTCGAAAAACCTGAAGATATGTTAGAGAGCCATACCTAGGCAACTATTATACCAAATTTCAAACAGATATCTCCATTTTTGACTGACTTATGACATCTTAAGTATGGGTAACTCATTACGTCATATTTTGAAATTGCGTGTTTTTGCTTTTATTGACCAGATACAGACAAATAAATGCCAGCAATATATTCCTGAGAGAAAACTGGTCCATTAACATGCCTTCTTTATTCATATTTATCAATTATACATTTTGACCTTCAGTGACCTGAGCTTGACCTGAACTTGACAATAACTTCACGTAAATGAATTCAGTTGGTAAAATGACTATCACTATCGAAGTATACGTGGAAAATAACCCATAAAACATGTGTTGCATGACTTTCGTAGATATTTTGCGCATAGTGAATTTGTGACCTGACCTTGACTTTGACCTTTGCCAACAATCTCAATTTAGCCCATGCGGGATGTGTATATTACCTTTGGCAGCAGTTTGGGTGATCATAGTCGTAATCGATGGCTTTTGCTGGAAAGTATGGCCCATGAACTAAAATACGTTGATTTTGACCTTTGACCTTACCGTGACCTGACATTTGACCTTACTTTGAAATTTCTTAGCAAATTTTAGATTCATCTCATTGAGAGCTTTCGAATGCCGCCTTGCGTGTCTCGTTGTGATCATTGGTTCGGAAGATAACCAAGTGGAGGCGTTTAACGCCCCCCCCCCCGCCCCCAGTCAATGGCGTTCGGCTGAGACCCCAGTCAATGCCGGGTTAAGATGGTATAACTATACAATACTTATTTTTCAGGACCTCACTTCCTCTTGTGAGCAATATCTTCAATCTTGATATAATAATGATCTGTTCGATTTAGTATTTACATTAATTGATTGAATTTGGAGCAAATTTGCTGGATATAATGTGTAAAGGTGTGACAAAAAGTGATTTTTTAAAGATTAGTTTGACCGACAAGTGGCCAAAAATGTATGAGCCTGACCGACCGATTACCAAATCGGTCACAACATTTTGTCGGTTACCAAAATTTTGGTAACTGATTGACACCACTAGTACCTACGCAAATGGCCAAGAAATAAGCATATGTAGAAACACGAGGCAATACATAATGAACCTTCAGTAAAAATGGTATATCTGTGCAAATAGTGTATTTGTAGCAACAACTATTACCATTTGGTAGTCAAATGTTGTGTTTGTCTTAGACATGCTTGCTAAAAACACTGGAACAGGAAATCTGTATATGTTGAAGTCAAGACTTTACTTCTAAGTAGGTGTTCGATGACTGTTTTTTTTGGGGGGGAGCATTCATGGGGAGGCTTCATGAGCATTCCGACTGCTGAGGTCATTTGGCGCCCTTGCCTTTGGGGGATATGTATGAATGACGAGGATTTGAATAGACATGTATGTACAATACTATCGTAGGCCTTTTTATTGTAATACTTCCCTCGTGTATATTTTTTTTTTGCTAAATAAATAACGCTGAACGTTTACTTTTATGGAGCGATGAACATAAACTAATTGGTTCGAATGACTGCACACTACTGGTCTGGTCCTGGTCTGGTCCTGGTCTGACTGGTCCGCTGTCACTTAGTGTTGATCCGCTCTTTAATATCCGCAGCTCCCATAACCGAGCTGCAGTAGACATTAAGTCCATTAATTCAGCGCTACTGCTGCTGACCTTATATTCTTCAACAATATTTATGATATTAAAAAGTCATGTGGCAGATTATGAATGAATGCCTTTTGTCTGTTATTAGATTGTTACAAGTGTTGTTCAGTAAAACGTCGGCAAACTTATTTTCTTAATCTACATTACTGATATATACATAAACAGCTGATGGTATCGTTTTCGTTTCCGTATGGTCGCTATAAGCAGCTGATGATAAATTTTCCAATTCCGGGTGGTCGCCATTTGCTAACCCTATAAGTGCACAGCATTCCGACGCTCCAATTTAATGTGGGATACCTCGTAATGAAAACAATGATGCTGTCTCTTACTTATTTGTTTCACTAACCGAAGTTCTCCGTGGTGCTATTAGGGCAAACAAGCAGACGAGCAATGCTTCGCCGGGGCTGTTGGGTGGTGCGTGTTTGGCACGATTTAGTCAGTTCTCACCTCCTGATATGTCCACACGTGCGTCGAGACGAGCAATGCTTCGCCCGGGCTGTTGGGCGGTGCTTGTTTGGCACAATTGAGTCAGTTCTCACCTCCTGATATGTCCACACGTGCGTTGCTCAGAGTGAGCAGCAGCAGCAGCAGCAGCAGCAGCGTGGTGAGGCCAGTCGGCGCCAGCATGGTCTAGCAATCTCAGTGTGCCTCAGCCGGTCCTGCAACCGTTCCTCAGACAGTCCAGCAGCCTGTCCTCAGCCGGTCCAGCAGCCGTGCCTCAGCCGGTCCTGCAGCCGTGCCTGCCGCCAAACGTTCCGGTCACACAGTTATACCTGACCCTCTCACAGGAATGATTCGGGGAACTATCAAAGCGTTCAAAGTTGTAGCATTCGATGCTTGTACCATCCAAAACCGCAGCCAACAACGCTTGCGACATCCAAAATTCGCCCGGGTAGGGGACATCTTCATGAGCCAAACTCGCCGCATCCAAAATGGTACTCGCCGCATCCAAAACCGTGGCATACAGCCACATACAAAGCCGTGACAGTCAAGCTTGCGCCATCCAAAACTGTCTGGCGCGGTCATATTGGAACTACTTCCACTAGTTCCAGTGAAACCCGCTAGATGGAGGGATTAACGTGGTGATGACGTAGTCACTCTGGCACGCAAGCCGGCTACAGTGGAATATGTTTATGCGAATGGACATCTGACACCACACTGGGCCCGACGTCGCCTCGCATCGGCCGGCAGCTGTCGGGCGGAGAGTAGGGTGACTGGTGCAGACCGGCGGAATGGAGAGTGTTACATCGAGACCGTGGGAAAGCTAATGGTAAAGCCCAGGCTACACTATGCGTGATTGTCAAGGAAATGACGCACGTGTTCTCCGTGTTTGCAGAACTTCCTTGACGTCCGGGATCTGCCGGTCAAGCAAATCACGCAAAGAAAATGGATAAACCACGGCATTTGTTTTAATCGATAAACCACTGCATACAATTTGCTCAAACGCTTCTTCATTCATCTTCTGCCACGATACTCAGCACAAATTATTCATGTTTAGGTATAGTATAGACCTAAACATACGCGAAATCAAGCAAAATGATAAAATCAATGCAACACGCAATCTCGGAAAACACGACTAGTTCAGAATTTTGAACTTTTCATAGTTCCGTCCGTGACGTGTCTGCGGAATTTCCTTGACGTTTCATTCGGGATCTGCGTGATGTGCCAGTGTATCTCACCCAATGCATTCACTATCAGCTGAACTTGCTCTGTCACGCAAATCCCGACAACACGGATAACACGCACGCGATTTTCTGGAAATCACGCATAGTGTAGCCTGGGCTTAAAGCTACGACACTTGTTGCTAAAGCCAATAAAATCGCTCACGAGGATGGGCGTTAGCTGCCACGTTTCGATATGCGATTACCGGCCCATTCCGGTAAACCTCATGGTACTAGCTTATGGTACTACTACTTCTACCACCATAGTCATTGGCGGATCCAGAACGGTGGTTGGGGGAGGGGGGGGGGGGGCAAATTCCAAAATAAAATATCACAACTCTGAAAACTCATCGGTTTTTGCTTGCTTATGCATTGATAGCTGATTTAAAAAAAACTTTCCTTTGTAGAAGTTGCTTAGATTGTCTTCTATGTAAGGAAATGTGCCCCCCCCCCTGGATCCGCTAGTGACCATAGTCTTGCAACGGATTTAACTAACGAATTTCTTATTCTATAATTAGTTATTAATTGTGATCATTTATTATTGAAAATTTAACATATGAATAATTTAATAGTAATACATAAATATAATATTTAACCTATTAAGTAAGTACCAAGGTGTGTTCTAGATGGGCTGGATCAACAGTTTTCTGGTCACATAGGGAGAGCCACGTCCTGACATAGCTTCAAAAACTTCCGCCCCCTAACTTCAGGCGTTTTCGAAATATAGAGACACCGCCTCTAAACGGGACGGTCCCGTTTTGACCAGGTGGTCCGAGAGTCATAGTAGTGGCCAGGCGCCGCCCCGCCAGCCGTTCCCCCGCGTGCGCGCCTATTGCCGTGTGCCCGATAACCTGATCCCTGTTTATCTCCCCTCTACCACGCTGCTTTCTTCATTAGTGACGTGACAGACATGACTCGGGGTACGTGGAAAGCTACCGTGGGGACAATTAAGAGATTTGTTTAGGCAGTGGAGCAGTTAATGATCCTATACTACCAATGAAATAACACACATTAAATGCGCCGAAGCTTAGTAGTAATGGCCAGGCGCCACTCCGCCAGCCGCCCCCCCCCCCCCGCGCGCCTTTTTCCGTGTGCCCGGTAACCTGACCCCTGTTCCTCTCCCCCTCTACTGCGCGCGCTCCCACGCTGCTTTCCTCATTAGTGACGACTGACGTGGCAGACATGACTCGGGGCACGTGGAAAGTGACCGTGGGGACAATTAAAGGGATTATACGGGTTTCCGTCCTGAAAGTAAATGCACTCTTTTGCAGTTGTATGAGCTTTAAACACGTTTAAGATATATATCAGGGACCTCAATGCTCATTTAGTCCATTATTTCAGAAATTATCAGCGTTAAAACTTGGGCGTTTTTCGAGACTAGTATCAGATAACGAGTACTTGATCGGCACTACTGTCCACCACTTTTATCTTAAGAACAATTTGAGAGTTTTGAATTATCTGCAAGTCCTACGCTGGATCACCAAATTATCATGCAATTCAAAACTGACGGGACTTTGTATTACTACACACTGTTCGTTGAGGTTTTGTGTTTTTGTGGTTTTCTTTTCTCTGGCCTTTAGCGTTGATAATTTGGTGGTGGCGTATTAATTTTTTGGCATGAAAATTCATGAAAAATATAGAATTTTATGGGAAAACTAGGTAACTGCTGCCTGCTGTCGTTGGAACAAAACAAGTTTATTTTCTTTCAAATATTGCTTATTTTACCGAAAATATGCCATACGTGAGGTGTTTTATTAGCATAAAAGAGATGACTGGCTCTGCCTCAACCGGTCCTGCAGAAAATACGCGGTGGCATCACCGCGCACTTTGGAATTTCCTTACGTGCAGAAGAGGTAATTTCCAGAAAAATGTGGCTACCGTGGGACTTCTACCACCTTTATAAGTACGTTTTACTATGCAACTCAATTATTCTGGGAAAACCCCGTATAATCCCTTTAAGAGATCTGTTTAAGCAGTGGAGCAGTTCGTGTTCCTATACTTGATCCTATTCCGATCCGAATCCGCCACTCCGCCTTTCTGCTCGGCTGCTTCCCACTCCACGTATCACGGCGTTGAACCAGGGCCGCACCATCGCAACTGATTCATGTTCCGTCCGCTCACAAGGCTTACAAGGAGACCACTAAGCGAGGACTATTCCGACGGGCTGTATTGGGATTCAATGCACATGTGGAAAGATTGCAAGCTGCTGATCCGTTCCACGCAATGTTTGCTAGCTTCAGAGCAGAGTTCTTCATGGGCCGGGCTGGCCCTTATGGTCCATGGGCCGGGCCTGGGCCGGTCCTCAACTTTAAGGAAATCACCGGGCTCTGTACGGGCCTGGGCGGATAATTTTGAAGTAATGCGCGCAAGCTCAGGTCAGCTTAAAAAATATTTTAACCAGCAGTTCACTTACACAGCAACACACTGTTGCTGTGGCTGTGGCTTCTTTTTTTGGGTTAGCATAGTTGGTTCATTGTTTCACATTTATAGTATACAAGTAAATATGCTAGGACACAAGTAAATATGCCAGGCCCAGTCGGACCTGGTAGGATAATGATTGCAAATTTTGTGAAAATAATGATATCTGATATCTGATATCTGAACGGGCCGGACCGGGCCTGGGTTTGGTGTTCATGGGCCTGGGCCGGGCCAGGCTGGGGGTTGGTGGGCCCGTGTCGAACACTGCTTCAGAGCAAGTGTGATAAAATATGTAAGAGACAATCCCGTCTGATGTTGGTGATTGATGATTGGTTGTCATGTGGTTTTAGTATTTTAGTATTGTATATTTTCGTGTGTATTTGGTTTGTCTTGTTTCCTGACTTCACCTATTAGGGGGTTTATTGACCTGTTGGTGATCAATAGATAAATAAATAAATAAATACTACCAATGAAATAACACACATATTCAATGCACCGAAGTTTCCTTGTCTTTGTCTTGTACAAAAAGTATAGACCTTTATCTTCATGGACTTCTCTCTGGAGATCACACTTTTCACTAAGTCTTGTACACGTCCTCTGCTTCGTATCAGTGCACCAGCACAGCTTCACTGCAGTGGAGCTGCACCACTGGGAAGGCGGCCATACCCAGAGAAAAGCAAAACTCAAATAGAAGCTTTTAGCTCACTGTTGTGCAGGCCGAACAGTGCATCGTTCTTTACGTCAGCCACATATCAGAGTGTTTCCCTTTTGATCAATTCAAAAACAGCCGGTGAAAAGGGCTCCACGGAAGGAAAAAATCTACAGCTCATCGGTTCGCGAAAATGTGAAGGCAAATCAGTTTTTACTTAATAATGTATCATTAGGAACGCAATTTTGTATTGTATGTACCAGCTTTATTTATTCTATTGTAATTTGGAACCGGTGAAAAAATAACTTTTTCGGAAATATGCACGGTAGAATGTTAAACAAAATATGTGTAGCATTATTCGATAGGCACTGACAGGCAATCATGACAGTCATTTTCAACAATTAAATCACCACACATGTAAGCTCTATAAGAAAAAAATGTTAAAACAATCTGTTTGGGATTCGCTTCCCAAGTTGATACCTAACCCGGTTGTTCTTGTTACATAGAGAGCTATTTCATACTAATGACGAGAAGTGGAAGCCACCTGTCTGTCCGTTCGGATGTCGTCCCATTGACTCCGCGCACCTTGCAGTCACAACCGCGAAATTTGCCAGTTTAGTGGGGATGCAGGGTCGCACTATCGTATGCAAATTTTGCGTCCATCCATGATAGCAATAGTCTGCAATTTTAATTATTATTAATATGACGTGAATATCAGAACTCGTAGGCGCCTCCCGGCTGCCACTGAACAGTGAACTGGCTTTTTGCTTTCGGGAGACACTGGCTAAGTGGTAATGACCTAATGGGGGTCAGGGTATTTGCTAGGTATTTATGAGGTCGGTGGTGCGATACAAGGCAACGTCACTAGCGTTTTTTCTATCTTCTTTATACGCTCAGCGCATCTCACTGTTCTGCGTGCTGACCGACCCGGGGTTCCCGTATCTGTACCAGGAGGACGGATAGCGCTGGGTTCGGTGACCGTCCGGCTCGTTATGCGGGGTAGTCGTTTTGTGGACGGCTGGCCGAGGCGGATGCGGATGAAATTACTCATGTACTTGAAGTAATGGATGATGTAGTTATCCGAAAACTACCTCGCTTTGCATACTTTGAACGCATTTGGGCCGAGCATTGGCCTGTATTTAAACAAAACAAAAAGTTAGTAAAATGACATAATCTTTTTTGACTGACATGACATTTTTTGACTGACTTTTTTGACGACCCACTTGGTCGCCAACTCTTATGGACTCGCCAGCAAACACATTGGTCATATTAGCGCCAGGCTAGAATGGCAGAGGTCATGCGAGGTCAGATCGATCTGAAAACTCGGAAACCAAATGCACACATCAAATGGAAGCTACCTACTAAATTCCACGTCAATCGAGCCAGAGAAACCCGCATTATCGCAAGCAACATGGAAATAGCCTCGGGGAATTTGTCTGTCTCACTCCATTTTCATACTCAAAGGGCGGTATCTCACAAAGTTGAAAAGTCTCCGCCTTTTTTTCTGCACATTCTTAGAGGATGTCGAGGTCATTCCTTGTACCAAGTTTGGCCTTTTTACGAGGAGGCATATTTTGAAAATACATTTTACGACTTTGACCTTGTAAGGTCAAAAGTCACGTGATTTTTTTCAACTTTTTCGAATGGTGAAACCCTGTAGAGTATTCGATAGAAGTTGTATTCCGCTAAGTCCATTAACACAGAAGATATAAGCGTTCGATTGATACAAAGTAGCCACAAAATCGTGAACTTTGATGACCTCTAAATCTGACCTTAGAGGTTGCCCGGACCTAAAAGTTGGTGAGCATGTTTCTTTCACTTGATACTACACGTGTACCAATTGTTATCAAAATCGGAAGGGGTCGGGGTTTTTCTTGTGCGATCTGACATGTAATGCACCTTATGCAATATGCATTGATAGCTGATTTAAAACAAACTTTCCTTAGTAACAGTGCTTAGATTGTCTTCTATATCAGGAAATGTCTACATTTTGTGTCGATTTCAGGCGTTTTTTTTTTTTGGGGGGGGGGGGGCATGGCCGCTACCCCCTAGATCCGCTAGTGTGTGTAGCACTCATTGTAACGATCATAAAATGTGTTGTGTTGACAAAATGTGCTGTGTGTTGACACAATGTGCTGCGTGTTGACAAAATGTGCTGCGTGTTGACAAAATGTGTTGTATGTTTACAAAATGTGCCAGAGTGCCGATTTTATAAATGTTGTTAGTCACAGAGGCATGATAAAAATCTTATTTTTAGAGTAATTTGCCATAAGAGCGCGAAAAATGGAAGTGAGTTAGCCTGGCTCTTTGTCGGTGTCAGCCTCGAGGTTTTTCACCTCTGCCATTGAAACGTAGCAAACATCTCCAAGGTTCACCTAAACCAGTCGACTATCATTAACAGTTGGGTAAAGAGAGACGACACTGTCGGTTTAGAGGCCCTATTCAAATACACAATAGCCTTATTTTTTACAGATGTGAAAATCAAACTCGTATATCTTTTTGATTATATCATTGTGGTTGTTTTATCTGCTACTATACTTAATTTCAATTCGAAGCCATCAAAATGGCTATCTCACCTCAAATATAATGTTAAGGTGGGATAATCCCTTTAAACAAAAATACATTTTTAGCTGTTCGCGGAGGAAATTTTTTTTTGCCTTAAAATCAGCCAATAGATAAGAACAGGGGTAAGCCAATGCATCAATGTTATTTTGAAGCTCTCAGTAATGTGGTTTTAATGCATTTATTGTTGTTTCTTAATTTGCAGTCAAACGTACGCTAGAGGAGGAGATAAGCCGGACCATAGTGTGTACCATAGCAACTCCACTGCAGTCCCTGTACCTACTAAGACTGCTATGATCTTTCTTTGAAAGTACATTTACATGAAGCAGGAGCACCTGTCAAGTACAACCAAGATGCTGGCAAATGTCACAAAAGAGCAGCAATTAATACAATTTACATAAATTGCACAACCACAGATACCTACCTGGTGGTCGTGGTATTCTTGTCGCTGGTGCCACCCAGTGGTCGCAAATGGCATGCTTCCTAGATAGAGGCAGTTTCTGTTCACACTCCACGCCATGGTGGCCAAATTAAGATATTTAGGGGAATGGAGGGATGACAAAATTGTTTATTTTATCAAAAATGATAGGACGAAGGAGGTCTCCGGGTCTAAAAACATGAAAATAAGGTAAGAATTGCCATGTTTTGAGCTGGACAACTCCCATTCCATGATATCACATCTGGCAACATGCCATAATTTTGTCATCCCCCTCCCCTCCCCAACTCACTGAATTTGGCCACTATGCTCCACCCACTTCAATTTACTATTAGGCTTACACTGACACTTTCCGACAGCCTTCTTAATTAACAGTTTCCCATGTCAATGTCTTTTTTTTTTGCTTAATATCAATATCCAGCCACACGATACCGCATCGCCTAGAAGCAGTCAACACTCACAAAAAAATCAACACCCTCGCAGGGTGTCGACACCCCTAGCCCGTGTGATGGCCACACAACCTAAAATACGTCGCGTGAAAGGTGTTTTGTTTAGCACTCAGAGAGGTGTACCGGAACAACCGTGATCGCCGCTGCATGGGGTGTATAGGTTTAACGGAACACCCTTGATAACCGCTGCATGGGGTGTCGAGGTGTCGCAATACTCATGCGCGGGTGTCGATTGACGCCTCAGCCGGGCGTATTGCGGGAGTTCGTTCACCACTGGGAAAGGCTAACGTCACCGCTACATGGGGTGTCGAGGTGTCGCAATACTCATGTGGGGGGTGTCGATTGACGCCTCAGACGGGCGTATTACAGGGGTTCGTTTACCACTGGGAGAGGTGTAACGGTCGCCGCTGCCTGGGGTGTCGTGACGCAGACGCATGGCGGGCGGTGGCCGCCGCCGGGCGCCGGCTCAGAGACGTGTCGCAACTGGCAAGAGTCATGCCAAACTGAGCACTCTGACCTGACTGACCACTCGCGCCAACCTTCCCAATCTGAGCAACTAAAAATTACATTGCAAAACCATTGTATTAACAAAACCGTGAATTATTGTAAGCAGATCCATGTATCAACATCAACATCACAAATCATCTTCATCAAGCATACTCATAAATAATCATAGTTACTATGGATCAACAGTCGCTACGTATATTCATATGTTTATAGAAGCTTAGTCGGTGCAGCTCCGACCGGATAAACAATACAATTGGTTGTGACGGGAGGGCATGAAACATATAGACGCTATCATACCTAATGTTTATCGATCACAAATTCACAACTAACTACATTTCTAAGATCAAAAGAATGCACGAAAGAACGCACTCACAACTCACAATTAGGTACTTATAACTACGATCACGACAGCACGATTGACAGCCTTTCGCAACTCAAGGGCAACTTGAACACTGACTACGGTCGACGCACGCACTCTGCACAACCTGCCACGGCCAAGGCCACAGTGCAACTGAGCCGGCGCGACCGGCCGGCGGCGATGTGCGCGCGCAGCTAATGCCGATCCGGCGTCTGCGTCTCGACACCCCAGGCAGCGGCGACCATGACACCTCTCCCAGTGGTAAACGAACTCCTGCAATACGCCCGGCTGAGGCATCAATCGACAACCTCCGCATGAGTATTGCGACACCTCGACACCCCATGCAGCGGTGACGAACACACAATGCGATGGTGGTCGGCACTGACACACCACGCCGGTGTTTGCCATGAGTGTAGATATCGAAGCCTCAACAATTACACCCCATGCATGAGTAAATTTCCAAATTAACCCCTGTGGTAGAAGTTAACACCCGGGTCGTGTGTCGCGATTTTGTGAGTGAACTAAGGCCTTGGTCAACACCTGTAAACGTAGTTGAATCGCGTCGTTACTGGCACAAACAGCGCCATAATTGTCGCTGTCTCACCTGACTCACCGACATGACAGCGACGCGGATGAGGCTAGTCATGGGGCAGCCGCGATATCGCCGTGTTTTGTTCAGCTGTAAATCTTGGCTTGAGGAACGCTGCCACTAAATCAAAACACGCTATTTTCGACAGTGTGTGCATGATGTTTTACGCTGATATTCTAATTCTGATCCAAATTGAAGATGACAGATCCTGTCATGTTTTTGCGCCCTTCATATTTTTAGTTTGAGATGCGTAGTTGTCTTCAGCAGCGTTTTGCTAACTCATGGTACGGCGGTATGCAATCAACTGACACCGACGTGCGTTGGCCCGACGGAACATTTTTTCATCCTTGTTCCGGGTATTTTTCATTATTTATCCACTAACCAGCGTGGTGTAACGCTCCCGTTCGGGGCGCGCTGCCAGAGGCCGTACGCACTCGGCGTGCTGGGCGGGGCTACCGGTTGCTGCGGCGACTGACACGCTACCGCCGCTCGGCCGCGGGCCGACTGGCAGCTGACCTGGATCGGTACAGTCTCTGGCGGCGCGCCCCGAACGGGAGCGTGACATCACGCTGGTTAGAGGTTAAATAATGCAAAATACCCGGAAACTTATGAGAATGTATACCCTTTCCTGGGCAGTCTCTACTGGACCTCATTCCATGTCTTTGGGGAGAACTTGGCCGACCATCTGAATTCGAAATGTAAAATTCCAACGCAAGCTTCGTCTAAAATTTGCTAAAACACAGTTATATGCAGGGGGTCGGTGGCGACCGGCACTACGCGGGCGGGTCGCGATGGTCGATCAGGCGTTCATGGGAGCGGGGGAGGTGAGCCGTATGACAGCTATTGGGTGCGATTCACTATCGCTGGTGATTGGTGCCTATATCAACAGCATGAGGTTCAGCTATCAGTTGGAGGTTGTTCTGCAGGCTGTAACGAGTTTGCACATATGCCATTTGCCGGCCTGTTTGCCCTAACGTAAGCGGTAGCATCGGCTATCCAAAAAGTTCTGAGATTTCGACAAAAATAGCATTTGCAAGAACAAAACTCGACGGATTTCGAAACAAATTATATATCTGAGATCCTCCTGACGTATGCTTTCGAATGGCATGACTCTCATCTTGTGAGCCCTATGACACCTTCAAACGAGCCGTGCAGCCACTGCAGACCCCTGGCTGGCTGATCTATTGTCTGCTGGTCAGCCGCTGCAGACTCCTGGCTGGCTGATCTATTATCTGCTGGTCAGCTGCTGCAGACTCCTGGCTGGCTGATCTATTGTCTGCTGGTCAGCCGCTGCATACCCCTAACTGGCTGATCTATTGTCTGCTGGTCAGCCGTTGCAGACCCCTGGCTGGCTGATCTATTGTCTGCTGGTCAGCCGCTGCAGACCCTTGACTGGCTGATCTATTGTCTGCTGGTCAGCCGCTGCAGACTCCTGGCTGGCAGCAGTGTTCTAGTACTGCCAGTGTTATCACGCCATTATCACGCTATTATCGTCGATCTACACACCAGAATCATATCTACACCATACTTCTGTCCAGTAAAACATACCACTGCACTGGTCAGCCGTGTTATCCCGCTTTACAGGCGCAATGCAGGCTGACAATGCAATGGTATCAGTCGGCTCGTGAAGTGGCGCAGGATTGAATACTGATCAATAGGCTTGTTTACGTAGCTGGCTGGCTATGTCACCGGCCCACTCAGGATTTGTTGGTAGCGTTTGTATGGTATAACCGATGTGATCGTCCCAGCTTCAATAACTGGCACATCGTTTATAGCATGGATTAGTATAATACTGGGAGACTCAGTGTTGTTATGAATCGGTCGTGGAAGATCATTACGCTTAAGAACAATTTTCAGTTCATCATTTTAAAGCGTAATTAAAACAAGCCTTCTTAGACGCAGATAATCTGCTATTTTGAATTATCTCGGGCTATGCAGTTACCCACATGACAAATACAATATGATAACGCAAGTAACCTCAAACTAATTGCTCTTAGCTTGAAACCAATTAATCTAATTTTGCGTAAAAAGATACAAATATAGAGCATGCCAGGAAGAAAGCCATGCTTAGTAAGACATATCTTCACGTTTTCAGCAATTTGATATACTAAATCTGGCCCTCTTTTGAGTAAAATTACTAAAACAAGAATGCGCTCAATAAGAAGAATGAAGCGGGCCAGATGAATGGTTCATGACACGTAAGCATGTAACCAATGATAAATGGCAGGGTAAACTAACTTGTTACTAAGCTATGTAAAACGTTATTACCGGTCATGCATAATTTTCAGGAACCTGCAAAGTAAACACGTAGATGGAGCAATTTAACTTGACTTATAGCAGCTCGCAGCTGCTGAGCTATGCAGTTTCGTTAGCAACGATTACCAATAACCCTTAACGTACCAGGCGCACCGCTATGGAAAATTGTGAATATCATGACAGGACTGTGCGGTTTTCCCTAATGCATTATTAATGCCTTCCTTTACCTCGATTTAAGGACTGCTTGCCAGGTAGTATTGATTTTTGCCTGACTTGCTACATCAAATACTGAAAACAGGTTCAACGGTTCGCAGCAGGAAGGCGCAATTCAACACACTATTGCCAAGATGGTGCAGCAGGGCCTCCCGTAAGGATTTTGGACTGGGTGGGCATTTTGGCGAGGCGAGCTTAGATTATGGGGACGGGGCACCGGCGGCTCCAGGGGACCCCTTTAGCCCTAAGGAGGGAAACATGGGTGTGGCCCTCCCTTTTGCTCTAGTGTCATTTCCTCGTGATACCCATACGGTCTGATTCAAATAGCAAAATAGTGCTCCAGCCTTCCAAAACCTCAAATTCCGCGCCTCTTGGCGGCGAAATTGTTATATGGCTGTCAATTTCTTCTCAATATGAATACTTTTGACGTTTCAGGACAGTTATGTGCATATTTTAATGCTAGACCATTAGCAAATTCTTGCTTGTACACGTTGCAACCGGCGAAGATTGGCAGCGCCCCAAGCCGCTTGTAACATTTAGGGTTATCAAATAGTAATCATGTATCAAATTACAACCTAGTATAAAGGTAGCTAAACCGGTCGTACCAGTCTATGATGTTCGTAGGCATTATATTCTTCTGTTAAAATGCAGTCAATAGCCGTTTTCACGAAGGATTATTGCGCTGAAAATATTATAAAAAGTTTCTGAAAAGTGTTTACAAGTTTTGGTAATTATGGGTATAAAGTTATGAGATACTTTTATACTTAAGACTTTTAAACTATGACTTGTATACTAATTTTTTTTGTGTAAAACTTCAGAAACTTTTCACAATCTTTTCAGCGCAATAATCCTTCGTGAAAACGGCTAATGTTAATTTTTTGGAAACAATAATGGATTAGGATGCTGTTATGTTATAGAAATGAAGTGATCTAAATTTAAGAAATAAATAAAATGATTCCCTAATTCAAAGTTGGAAGTTTGTAAAAATTACAAGCAAGTACATATACTTCTTTAGGAGTTCATGATCGGTGTTTTCCCTCCACTGTTGGAAACGCGACATAGCTGGCGCTTTTGTATCAATCTGTTCAACGTTGTTGAATTACCTCCCAACAAATCGCATGCACTAAATAAGTCGTCATATAGGGGGCCAAGTTAATCCGCCGAATGTATCACGGTTTTCAAAGATGTTTATTGATTGATTACGGAAAAACGGTTAAGATAAATGTTTCATGAGTGCATTACAATGTATTGAATACCTGTATGTTGAAAATGCGTAGGTAAAATATATATTTTTAATGAATCGAGAACATTAAATAGGTTGCCGTCCGGGGCCAAACTAAACAGCCGATTTAAATGCACTTTTTCAAATGTTTGTTGACTTTTCTCATAGAAGTTTGGTACATATTCGCAAAAAAATAGAGTGCATGAAACATATTGTATACACTCATGATAAATAACAATGTGTAGGCTGGCTAATTTTAGCTCCGACAGTGAATTCGTAACTTGTGAGTACCGACCGTTATAAGCGTGGAACGCTTATCAACTTTAACTTTAAATATCTTTCGGTAGGAATGTTTATATGTAAAATGTGATCAATTTACAATATATTTTGGTATCGTCTATCGATTTCAAGTAATAACTCTATTTTTGTATTGTGTAGGAAAAGGTAATTATTTCCCTTTAATTAAATCTAGGCAGAATAATTGTTCGCGCAGCTTCGAGGGCCGAAAACAAAATCCAACACTGATTACTTGCCGTTAGTAACGACGACTGTTAGTGACATATTTCAATAACTGAGTATTTTCTCTCCTGTTACCAATTTGCTAAGGTTTCTCGGTTTACTTCTGGGATTTGAGAGGCTTCTCTCTGGTTATAATGGAGTTGTGAGGGAATCCTTGCCAGGCACCCCTCTGCTCAGTTCTTCGTCTGTATCATTTTATCTGCTGCTGACCGGAGTTCCCGTGGCCCGAACACGAAGAAGTATAGCTGCGTCCGAAGCAGGATCTAGCGACCACAGCACCGAAACGCAGACCTCTCGCCAGTATCGCCCCAGCAATGATTCCGTGCTGAAACAGTTTACAAGCATGTAGGCCGGCGGAGTTTTTTTTTTCCTGACCTTTAAGTTGTCACTGTCTCTACTTTTTAGCGTGGATGTGTTTTTTAACTTTGCATCCATCTTAACCTGACTCTGCTGGAATAAACCGTCTTGCATGGAAAGGCGCTGAGATCGTGAATACAAAAAAGAACGACGGGAACACGATAAACCATATTTAATCGATTATATCTGAACACCCAAATCACACAGTAATGAGGGATGTCCGGTGCAGTAGCTAGTATAGCAGCGACTGTGCTGTGTATATCTGGGTAACAGCTACCCAGAACATAATTAATGACTAGAACCAGTAAGGCGCCGTAGTTGGCGATGAACGAGCGAACGCGAACGAAATGTATGCTGAATTTCAACTCGATCGGGCAAGTAGTTTCTGAGACACACAAAAACGGTGTGCACGTGTGCAAGTGCAGAGGTACCCCATCCCTGACTTGTGGGAAAGAGGTGGCTGAGAGGTCCCTAACCACACACCAAATTTGAACACATTCGGCTCAGCCGTTCCTGAGATATAGAATAGGGGTGTGCACGTGCGCACGTGCAGAGGTACCCCACCCCTGACTTGTGGGAAAGTGGCGGCTGAGAGGTCCCTAACCACACACCAAATTTGAACTCAATCGGCCCAGCCGTTGCGGAGTTTTTAAGAGAAAACACTTTTCAACACCCCTCACGCGGCACGCGCCACGCGCAGTGGTAGTCACCCACATGAGTCGGCACTGGTCTCAAACAGGTTAGGTTGGATGGGGCTACTCAGCAAAGAAACCCGCTTGTCAATCAGACGTGCGGTTGTAGAGTTATTAGATTCTCAAAAGCGTCGCCACGGGCCGGGTCGGGCCGGGCCGCTCATATTCAGATTTTTCCCATATACCACGGAAGGACGAGCGAGCGTTTCGCGCTCGCTCGTCATAATGACTCGAATCCGTAGTTTTTTTTTTGTGATGGACTCCCTACCTACACGTCGCCAGTCTCGCGAAATAATTGTGCCACAAACTCGCGCTTTTGGTATGTTGGTGCATCCGGATCCTGCATGCGCCGGCGCTTGGCTTCCAGGTACTCCCAGACAAAGTTTCTTGAAAAAGTGTATTTTCTTGAGAGAGAAAAAATAGCAATGTACCCTGTCTTTTGTAGGTGGCATGGTCAAACTTGAACTGTGATGGTAAGCAAACAGCGTGTTTTCCGGATGGCCGGAGACCCAATTTACACGGTTGACCTGGGCGGCATGGAAGACGAAACGGGTGAAACCACGAAGAGGCAAAACCAGTGCCAAGGTCAGGGCCAGTCAGGCCTCATGGCCAACACCGCCAACAACAAGCGTTAAAAATAATTTGCTTGTAAACAGAGCGTGATTATTGTCTTTCCATGCGCATCCAAATGCTTCCAAACAGGAAAAATTGACTGCACCGATGCCAGAATGGTTCTTTTGTTGCTTTTTGGTCACCGGGAAGGGACGGGAGATTACGGATGCCCGTAATTTCATAGTTTACAACTGGGTGGGCAAATTATCGCCACTGGGTAGGCATCTTGGAGCACTGGGTGGGCATTGGCCCAGCCAGTTACTTACTTACGGGAGGCCCTGTGGTGCAGTGCCAGTGCCGAGACAGTGTGTGCTGAGCAACTGATTGATATAACATAGAATGGTACATTTCTGCTTGCGGAGTATGAAACTGATTCAATGGGGCACCACAATTGAAGCTATTGTAGATGGCGCTGATGATCAACTGCTTCCAAGCGGACCAGCGGCTGTGCGTCCAGAGTGTAGGACGCATTGTTTACGGCGGAGTTATGAAGGGGTTAGGGTGGTGTGAGAAGGGGTGTGTTCAAACCTATACGAAATGTTGGTGTCTATAAGTGTATTCGAAACCTGAAAGCATGTCTCGTGGAGGTCAATCGTTTGACCTCGGTAGGTCAAAGAGGTAAAATATCGGACATCGCATACCTTTTTGCCTAAAGTACTTATCGAAGTCGTTTGAACGGCTAAATATTCCCACCAGCCTATAGACAGTGCACAACAAGTGATCTGACCGCCCCTGGTCACTGACTGACCTCAGGGCACAACATAAGTTACCATTATGGCCTATGGGAGAATGACGGGATACCGCATAATTGGTTCCCCAAAATCACTTAAAGAACCCATTCTACTACCATCGCTTTCTCTTTATCCCACCGAAGGTGCACAACGCAAGACTTGACCTATCCAGGTCACCGTTTGACCTCAGGCCACCTGGAAAGGCGCTAATGTCCATTTAACGAACCGTCCAAATACGTATTCGTTGTTTACCGGCCGATTGTGTTCAAACTTATACAAAATGTTGCTGTCTATGAGTGTATTCGAACCCTGAAAGTATTTATCGCTGAGGTCAATCGTTTGACCTCAGGAGGTCAAAGAGAGCCTGCGATGTCAAATCTTGGGTATCGCATAACTTTTTCCTTAAAGTACTTACCGAAGTCGTTTCAACGGCTAAATATTACCACCAGCCTATAGACGGTGCACAACGCAAGACTCGACCCCTCAAGGTCACCGTTTGACCTCAGCTCACCTGAAAAGGCGCTAATATCGATTTAACGAGCCGTCCAAATACGTATTCGTTGTTTACCGACCGATTGTGTTCAAACTTACCTTCGGTGGGTTAAAGGGAAGGCGATGGTGGTAGAATAATTTATCTAAGTGATTTTTGGAGATAAAAAACATTATGCGGTACACGTCATTATCCCATAGGCCATAATGGTAACTTGTGTTGTGACCTGAGGTCAACCGGTGACCAGGAGCGGTCAGATCACTCGTTGTGAACCGTATATAGGCTAGTTTGAATATTTAGCCGTTGAAACGACTTCGATAAAAGTTCGGGAAAAAAGTTATGCGGTACCCAATATTTGACCTCGCGGGCACTATATGACCTCCCGAGGTCAAAAGTTTTACCTCAGCAATAAATGCTTTCCGGGTTCGAATACACTCATAGACAGGAACATTTCGTATAAGTTTGAACACAATCGGCCGGTAAACAACGAATATGTATTTGGACGGCTCGTTAATGGATATTATCGCCTTTCCAGGTAACCTGAGGTCAAACGGTGACCTCGAGGGGTCAAGTCTTGCATTGTACACATTCGGTGGGTTAAATGGAAGGCGATGGTGGTAGAATTGGTTCTCTAAGTTATTTTTTTTTTGTGTGGAAAATATGCGGTACCCCGTCATTCTCCCATAGGCCATAATGATAACTTATGTTGCGACCTGAGATCAACTGGTGACCAGGGGCGGTCAGATCACTCGTTGTGCACCGTCTATAGGCTGGTGTGAATATTTAGCCGTTGAAGCGACTTCGATAAGTACTTTAGGGAAAAAGTTATGCGGTACCCGAGATTTGACCGCGGGCACTCTTTGACCTCCCGAGGTGAAAAGATTTACCTCAGCGAGGAAGGATTTCAGGGTTCGAATGCAATCATAGACACCAACATTTTGTACAAGTTTGAACACAATCGGCCGGGAAACAACGAATACGTATTTTGACGGCTCGTTAAATGGATATTAGCGCCTTTCCAAGTGACCTGCGTTCAAACGGTGACCTGGAGGGGTCAATTCTTGCGTTGTGCACCTTCGGTGAGTTAAAGGGAAGGCGATGGCGGTGGAATGGGTTCTCTAAGTGATTTTAGGTGAAAAATATATGCGGCACCCCGTCATTATCCCATAGGCCATAATGGTAACTTATGTTGTGACCTGAGGTCAACCAGTGACCAGGGGCAGTCAGATCACTCTTTGTGCACCGTCTATAGGCTGGTGGGAATATTTAGCCGTTGAAACGACTTCGGTAAGTACTTTAGGGAAAAAGTTATGCGGTACCCAAGATTTGACCTCGCGGGCACTCTTTGACTTCCCGAGGTCAAACGATTACCTCAGCGATAAATGCTTCCAGGTTTCGAATACACCCATAGACACCAACATTTCGTATAAGTTTGAACTCATCTGTACTACTCTAACCCCTTCAAAACTCCGCCGTAAACAATGCGCCCCATACTCTGACGCACAGACGCCGGTCCGCTTGGTAGCAGTTGATCATCAGTGCCTCTATCGGCGGGAAATGTATTGTGGTTCAGTTCAGTTCAGTTCGTTTATTTTGCTAACAAAAGACATCAAATCAAACAGAACAATAATGGATTAGCGCAAAAGCAAAAGCTTAAATCATAGCGCCTCTGCAGATGAAACAAATGAAACACAAATGTTACCAAAACTAAGGAACAGATCACGTAGGCCCCGCTATCAGCCCGCCGAGCGGCCATTCGAAAATCAGGTGGCCAGGCACAGGCGGCAACAGCAGGTAAGCGAGTTGCCATATGTGCTACCATATGGCTTGTTGTGCTTGAGTGCCGCTCCCGACATCGAGGCTATTTAAGGCTGTCACAAGTAACTACGAAGATATGTCGTGAGTATAAAAGCTGCAAGACCCCGATATCTCTCTGTTTTGGTACCACCTTCTCCAGTTCAGAAAGTCGGTAATCGTTCAGAACTCGTCAGACGTTTCTGAGATATGCGCCACTAATATCGCAGTGTTCATCTGTGTGATCAGCTGACGGGTCAAGGTCGTGGTGGTGGCATGCTCGACTGAAGCGACACTAGCGACATCTATCGAGAGAACGGTGAAGCAGAAGTGCAGAATAGTAATAGTGTCATGGGAAAATCGAATAGAAAGAACACGAGCCCGTTGATGCATGATGTCGCCAAGAACAGACGGACAGGTGAAGATGTGGAAGACGATGTGGAACTGCTGGGAGCAAACAGCACAGCGCAGTCAGGCTCTGATGATGCAATGATTGCTGATCTGAAGAAATTCATCAGGCTCGAAAATCAGGAAAGCCGAACAAATATTACAAAGGAAATTAAACGGTACAACGAAGAGAGAATTGTCGCACTGGAAAATTCGTTGACTTTTGCCCTGACAGTAAATGAAACGCTGAGTAAACGTCTCACAGTGGTTGAAAAGCGTGCTGAGCAGGGTGAACAGGATTTCCTCGATTGTGCCAAACGCATTTGTGCTATGGAGGATGAGCTGGACAACATGCACCAGAGCAAGTTGCTGGATTGGCTGATCTTCTCCGGACTCGCCATTCCTCGCCGGCCTCGGGACGGTAGGGGAGAAGACACGCCACGGCTGCTGGTAACCATGCTGGAGCAACTGATGGACTTCCAAGTGGACATGAGCCAGGTCAGCGAAGTTCACAGGGAGGAGAGGCAACTAAGAGTGCGGTTTACGACATCCAAGCCTGGATCGGACAGGGACATTCTGTTCCGAAATAAAACAAAGCTGCGTGGGACCGGGCTGTACATCAGGGAGAGCCTGACGCCCAAGAGACTGGCAGTGTTCAACGAGCTCGCAGCCAAGAAGAGGGAGGGAAAAATCGTCACCACCTTCACCAGGAGCGGCACAGTCTTTGCCGTGGTGAACCAAGGTGAACGTCCACGCCCAGTGCGCAGTGACGAGGCTCTGCAGCGACTGCACGGCCTCCTGGCGGATGCCGACAGCACAGCTTCGGCGGTGGGGCCACCACACAGCGAGGCAGCGACGTCGAGGCCGACGGACCAGGGAAGGCAGGCCTGTCATTCAGTAACTTCGACGTCGCTGGCTTCCCGAGACGCAGGGATGCCCACCCTGAGCAACGCTGGCTCCCCCATGGAGGCTGACAGCCACTCACAAGACGTCCACCTGGCGGCAGAACACGCAACCGGAGCTAGTGGCGGTGCCCGCGTCCGAAGTACTCCGTCAGAAGAGACGCCAGGGAGGTCCCCAGCGACGGCAACCAGAACAGCTGCCTCCTGCTCACCGGAGGAAGATGGCAGACAGCGACTCCACAACAAAGCTGGCGCAGACCGGTCCACTCGCCCAGATTCCACGCCGGTGGCTCAGGAGCAGGCTCCCAGCGGACGCGAGCTCATCAGAGAACCAGAGAGGCGTCCGGCCGCACCGATGGTCCGCCGCCTGGGTGGTGGACCGACAGCGGATCTCCGCCGGCGACAGGGTGCGGACATCCGACAGTTCCTGTTTGCCCCGCGTGATCACAGTAAGTGTGATTAGGATGCCGCTCGCGCTCGTCACCACGTCACCACATCGCCGAGTCTTTTGGTCAACTTGCATATCCAGTCCGACTATCATTATCCAGTACGTGTATCTGTGTGTGTTACATCGCTATTCGTTTTTTGGTGGTTCGTTTTTCTTAACCCGCGCGGCGCTGGGGGTAAATTTTACCCCCCCTCCCGGATTTTCTCCATAACTTGAAAACTATGACAGACATCGAAGTGACACTTGCGGTACCTTATGGTGCATCAATTCTACATCTTGTGTTACAATTTCGTTGAAATTCGTGAGAATTTTGAGGAGATAATGACGTTTTAGTGACGTCATGTCATGTCATTTTTGGTGAAAAAACGTTAAATGTTTGAAAAATCGTAGAAAATAGCGTGTTAATGAAAATTGAAAATAAAAGGCGTCAAAAGAAAGGAAATAATATTGTCTTTGACATGGATATCTCAGATTTTCAAAATTTTGGGTTTTTGATCCCCAAAAATGCAAAAAAAAAAAGATTTTTAGGGAAGAATTTCCACAAAAGTTTTTTGTTTGAAGATTTTCAAAAACCCGGAAGTTATATTAGAGAACCGAGTATGAACGATGTTCAATCCAAATTTCAAAGCAATTTCTTTATTTTTGACTGACTTATGGCTCTCTAAGAATAAGTAAATCATGAAGTCATTTTTCTTAAATTGCGTTTTTTGGCTTTTACTGACCAGATACAGACAAATAAATGACACCACTGTATTTCGAAGACAAAACTAGTCAAGAAACATGCAATGTTTATTTAGATTAATCAATTTCAAATTTTGACCTTATTGTGACCTGACCTTGACCTGAGGGCGATTGTATGGTGTCAGGCTGTAAAAATGGCTACTTCTATCGAATTATACGTGTAAAATAACCCATACAACATGTGTCGCATGGCTTTCGTAGACCTGTGACCTTTTCTGACCTGACCTTGACCTTGACCTTTGCTTAAAATTTCACTTTAACTTATGCGGGAGATGCATTATACATTTGGGAGCACTTTGTGAGGTAATAGTTGCAATACAATGCTTTGGATGGTAAGTATAGCCCAAAACCCAAATACTTAAATTTTCGCCCGTGAGGTTTCTCGTCACATTACTAGACAAATTTACATTTGACCAAGTCCGGCCCGGCCCGACACGGCCGTACACACGCTTTTCGAAAGCTAATTACTTTGTAACCACTGCTCCCATTGAGCTCGAGTTTTCACCATGGGATAGGTACATTAAAGCAATTTTGTTTTTGGTGCGTTCTGATAGGGGTGGTACCACAGCGCGTGACACGGGCAAAAGTAGGGCAGGTCAAATCACCGATTTTAGAGGAAAATCGCGCCTAATGATAGAATCGCTTCATCAAACTGGACCACATTTGGCGTACGCTAAGAGTCAATGATGCCCCATATGTTGCATACCTAATTTAAACTTAAGGCTTGAGCGCACGTGAGCACGTGGAAGAAATAAGGGTGTCGGGTAAGGGTGTCGGGTTTATGATGTCTCTCCGAAATTACTAGGCCGATTATGGCGAAATTTGGTATGCTGCTCCCGACTGACATTCTAGCGATATTCCACATGATGAATCGGAAGTTGCATGGCACGGGCGCACGCGCGGACACGTTTTTATATCTTCGAATCAACTGGATCTATTGAGCTGAAATTTTGCATGTAGGTTAGGGCATGACTTTTGCTGCTTTGCTGCTGCTTTGGACGTGCCGAGGAATACACCAATATGCACGTGCGCCACCGTATTTCAGAGCTCGGAAACTGCTGGGCCTATCGAGGTGAAGATTTGCATACATGCTAAGGAAGGGCTGTTAGGAGGCTTGCGCTTGGCGGAACTTTTGAGTCACTATGCACGTGTACACTGCGCACGTGCAGACCACTATTTTCTATCTTTGAAACTACCTGCCCGATTCAGCTGAACGTTCCTATGCATACTAGGGTATAACCACAGTAAAACTATTAAACGTTTTACTCATCATTAGGACACAGTCAATGCGCACGTGTGCTCCCGTACCGTTTCATATTTCAAACCTGTTTTAGCTTTACCAAAGCGCGCCCCCTCGGCCATGGCCCAAAAAGGCGTTTTACTGATATTACCACTTGCGTTAATTATATAAAATCCATATATAACAATAGTTTCAAACATTTGTTTCAACAACATTTTAAATAATAACATTCATTATTGTTCCCTGGAACACCAAATAAATTAATAACGTATTATCAATCGAAAATTCACTTTGTACTTGAGATTCAGTAATTATTTAAGTGTCTCTATCTGCTGAACAAATCAACTCCTCTTATAACCTGACAACTGTTGCTGCCCAAGGAGAACATATGTGATATGTGTATTTGGTAACCGAAGTGGCTGTCATTAAGCGGCGGCTGCTGCGATGCTGACCGGCGCTATTGTCTGACCCTGCTGACGACAATGGAGGGAGGGCGGCAACGGCAACGGCAGCAGCTGACACACGACAATGGAGGGAGGGCGGCAACGGCAACGGCAGCAGCTGACACACGACAATGAAGGGAGGGCGGCAACGGCAACGGCAACGGCAGCAGCTGACACACGACAATGGAGGGAGGGCGGCAACGGCAACGGCAACGGCAGCAGCTGACACACGGCAATGGAGGGAGGGCGCCAACGGCAACGGCAACGGCAGCAGCTGACACACGACAATGGAGGGAGGGCGGCAACGGCAACGGCAACGGCAGCAGCTGACACACGACAATGGAGGGAGGGTGGCAACGGCAACGGCAACGGAAACGGCAACGGCAGCAGCTGACACACGACAATGGAGGGAGGGCGGCAACGGCAACGGCAGCAGCTGACACACGACAATGGAGGGAGGGCGGCAACGGCAACGGCAGCAGCTGACACACGACAATGGAGGGAGGGCGGCAACGGCAACGGCAACGGCAGCAGCTGACACACGACAATGGAGGGAGGGCGGCAACGGCAACGGCAACGGCAGCAGCTGACACACGACAATGGAGGGAGGGCGGCAACGGCAACGGCAGCAGCTGACACACGACAATGGAGGGAGGGCGGCAACGGCAACGGCAGCAGCTGACACACGACAATGGAGGGAGGGCGGTAACGGCAACGGCAGCAGCTGACACACGACAATGGAGGGAGTGCGGCAACGGCAGGAGCTGACACACGACAATGGAGGGAGGGCGGCAACGGCAGCAGCTGACACACGACAATGGAGGGCGGCAACGGCAACAGCTGACACACGACAATGGAGGGCGGCAACGGCAGCAGCTGACACACGACAATGGAGGGAGGGCGGCAACGGCAGCAGCTGACACACGACAATGGAGGGAGGGCGACAACGGCAGCAGCTGACACACGACAATGGAGGGAGGGCGGCAACGGCAGCAGCTGACACACGACAATGGAGGGAAGGTGGCAACGGCAGCAGCTGACACACGACAATGGAGGGAGGGCGGCAACGGCAGCAGCTGACACACGACAATGGAGGGAGGGCGGCAACGGCAGCAGCTGACACACGACAATGGAGGGAGGGCGACAACGGCAACGGCAGCAGCTGACACACGACAATGGAGGGAGGGCGGCAACGGCAACGGCAGCAGCTGACACACGACAATGGAGGGCGGCAACGGCAGCAGCTGACACACGACAATGGAGGGAGGGCGGCAACAGCAGCAGCTGACACGACAATGGAGGGAGGGCGGCAACGGCAGCAGCTGACACACGACAATGGAGGGAGGGCGGCAACGGCAGCAGCTGACACACGACAATGGAGGGAGGGCGACAACGGCAACGGCAGCAGCTGACACACGACAATGGAGGGAGGGCGGCAACGGCAACAGCTGACACACGACAATGGAGGGAGGGCGACAACGGCAACGGCAGCAGCTGACACACGACAATGGAGGGAGGGCGGCAACGGCAACGGCAGCAGCTGACACACGACAATGGAGGGCGGCAACGGCAGCAGCTGACACACGACAATGGAGGGAGGGCGGCAACGGCAGCAGCTGACACACGACAATGGAGGGAGGGTGGCAACGGCAGCAGCTGACACACGACAATGGAGGAAGGTGGCAACGGCAGCAGCTGACACACGACAATGGAGGGAGGACGGCAACGGCAGCAGCTGACACACGACAATGGAGGGAGGGTGGCAACGGCAGCAGCTGACACACGACAATTGAGGGAGGGCGGCAACGGCAGCAGCTGACACACGACAATGGAGGGAGGGCGGCAACGGCAACGGCAGCAGCTGACACACGACAATGGAGGGAGGGCGGCAACGGCAACGGCAGCAGCGTGCCGCCCGCATCGGATCGCCGGCAACAAAAACACCGATGTGATTCCGACCTGAGCCGAGCGGACCGTAATGTGCCCTAAATCGGAGCACAGAGCTCCGACAGCCGACGGAACACAGAGCTCTGACAGTCGACGGAGCACAGAGCTCCGACAGCCGACGGAGCACAGAGCTCTGACAGTCGACGGAGCACAGAGCTCCGACAGCCGACGGAGCACAGAGCTCCGACAGCCGACGGAGCACAGAGCTCCGACAGCCGACGGAGCACAGAGCTCTGACAGTCGACGGAGCACAGAGCTCTGACAGTCGACGGAGCACAGAGCTCTGACAGCCGACGGAGCACAGAGCTCTGACAGTCGACGGAGCACAGAGCTCCGACAGCCGACGGAGCACAGAGCTCTGACAGTCGACGGAGCACAGAGCTCCGACAGCCGACGGAGCACAGAGCTCTGACAGTCGACGGAGCACAGAGCTCTGACAGTCGACGGAGCACAGAGCTCTGACAATCGACGGAGCACAGAGGTCTTACAGCCGACGGAGCTCAGAGCTCTGACAGCCTACGGAGCACAGAGCTCCGACAGTCGACGGAGCACAGAGCTCCGACAGCCGACGGAGCACAGAGCTCCGACAGCCGACGGAGCACAGAGCTCTGACAGTCGACGCAGCACAGAGCTCCGACAGCCGACGGAGCACAGAGCTCTGACAGTCGACGGAGCACAGAGCTCCGACAGCCGACGGAGCACAGAGCTCCGACAGCCGACGGAGCACAGAGCTCTGACAGTCGACGGAGCACAGAGCTCCGACAGCCGACGGAGCACAGAGCTCTGACAGTCGACGGAGCACAGAGCTCCGACAGCCGACGGAGCACAGAGCTCCGACAGCCGACGGAGCACAGAGCTCTGCCAGTTGACGGAGCACAGAGCTCCGACAGCCGACGGAGCTCAGAGCTCTGACAGCCGACGGAGCACAGAGCTCTGACAGCCGACGGAGCTCAGAGCTCTGACAACCGACGGAGCACAGAGCTCCGACAGCCGACGGAGCACAGAGCTCTGACAGCCGACGGAGCTCAGAGCTCTGACAGCCGACGGAGCACAGAGCTCTGCCAGTCGACGGAGCACAGAGCTCTGAGAGCCGACGGAGCACAGAGCTCTGACAGCCGACGGAGCACAGAGCTCTGACAGCCGACGGAGCACAGAGCTCTGACAGTCGACGGAGCACAGAGCTCTGACAGCCGACGGAGCACATATCTCCGACAGCCGACGGAGCACAGAGCTCCGACAGCCGACGGAGCACAGAGCTCCGACAGCCGACGGAGCACAGAGCTCTGACAGTCGACGGAGCACAGAGCTCTGACAGCCGACGGAGCACAGAGCTATGACAGTCGACGGAGCACAGAGCTCCGACAGCCGACTGAGCACAGAGCTCTGACAGTCGACGGAGCACAGAGCTCTGACAGTCGACGGAGCACAGAGCTCTGACAGCCGACGGAGCTCAGAGCTCTGACAGCCGACGGAGCACAGAGCTCCGACAGCCGACGGAGCACAGAGCTCTGACAGCCGACGGAGCTCAAAGCTCTGACAGCCGACGGAGCACAGAGCTCTGACAGTCGACGGAGCACAGAGCTCTGACAGCCGACGGAGCACAGAGCTCTGACAGCCGACGGAGCACAGAGCTCTGACGGCCGACGGAGCACAGAGCTCTGACAGTCGACGGAGCACAGAGCTCTGACAGCCGACGGAGCACAGAGCTCCGACAGCCGACGGAGCACATAGCTCTGACAGCCGACGGAGCACAGAGCTCTGACAGTCGACGGAGCACAGAGCTCTGACAGTCGACGGAGCACAGAGCTCCGGCAGCCGACGGAGCACAGAGCTCCGACAGCCGACGGAGCACAGAGCTCCGACAGTCGACGGAGCACAGAGCTCTGACAGTCGACGGAGCACAGAGCTCCGGCAGCCGACGGAGCACAGAGCTCCGACAGCCGACGGAGCACAGAGCTCCGACAGCCGACGGAGCACAGAGCTCTGACAGTCGACGGAGCACAGAGCTCCGGCAGCCGACGGAGCACAGAGCTCAGACAGCTGACGGAGCACAGAGCTCCGACAGTCGACGGAGCACAGAGCTGCGACAGCCGACGGAACACAGAGCTCCGACAGCCGACGGAGCACAGCTACGACAGTCGACGGAGCACAGAGCTCCGACAGACGACGGAACACAGAGCTCCGACAGCCGATGGAGCACAGAGCTCCGACAACCGACGGAACACAGAGATCCGACAGCCGACGGAGCACAGAGCTCTGACAGCCGACGGAACACAGAGCTCCGACAGTCGACGGAACACAGAGCTCCGACAGCCGACGGAACACAGAGCTCCGCCAGTCGACGGAACACATAGCTCCGACAGTCGACGGAGCACAGAGCTCGGACAGCCGACGGAGCACATAGCTCCGACAGTCGACGGAGCACAGAGCTCTGACATCCGACGGAGCACAGAGCTCTGACAGCCTACGGAGTACAGAGCTCTGACAGCCGACGGAACACAGAGCTCCGACAGCCGACGGAGCACAGAGCTCCGACAGTCGACGGAGCACAGAGCTCTGACAGCCGACGGAACACAGAGCTCCGACAGCCGACGGAGCACAGAGCTCCGACAGTCGACGGAGCACAGAGCTCCGACAGCCGACGGAGCACAGAGCTCCGACAGCCGACGGAGCACAGAGCTCCGACAGCCGACGGAGCACAGAGCTCCGACAGCCGACGGAGCACAGAGCTCCGACAGCCGACGGAGCACAGAGCTCCGACTGTCGACGGAGCACAGAGCTCCGACAGTCGACGGAACACAGAGCCCTGACAGTCGACGGAACTGCTCACAGACGGACTGTCCTCGGACGGACGGCGGGCGGTGGCAGACGGGAGGAGTAACTCGGTGGCAGACGGGAGGAGTAACTCGGTGGCAGACGGGAGGAGGGGGCGTAACTCGTAGCTGGTGGTTCTGAACCAGGACAGCTTCTACTGGTTACTGGTTGTAGCTTTCACAAATATTAGATCTCATAGGAGTAGGAAGCAGGTGGTCTGAGAAGCCATCACCTCAATTTGTATGATTTTGTTTTATTTATTTAAAAAATAGATGATTTAAAAAATGCGGGAGTAAATGCTACACCAAGACGAGAATAGTTTGAATCTGCAAAGCAATTGTGCACAGGAGGATCGAAACATTGTCCTTCTGTCCAATGTCCCTGATACCTACCTTTTGTGGATTACCATTAGCAACCAGTACCAACATAATGTTCATAAATATACAGTCGTTAGTAATAGATGCGACTAACTGATTTCGATTTACGGCTTCGGTCAGTATGACAATCAGCCGTGTAGTGAAGCAGGGCTGGCAATTTACTTTTTTTTTGCTGGTATGCTGAATACATTTTCTTGGAAAAATTGAGTACATAATTACAGGTAGTATATTCATGGTAATAACACGAGGGTGGGAATTTTACAGATTAGGCTGTATGGTAATAAAGGGCCCAAGAGACAATACTATGTGCCCTAACTAGTACACAGGCAGTAGCAGGGTACTAGGATTGCTTTGGAGCTGGAGTGCGGAGTGGAAAATTCTGGCTAAAAATAAACATAAAGAGCGGAAAATTCAACGAAATAACATATGTACTCGGTTTTATTAATATTCAATTACCTGCTCACCAGAATTGGTTATTAGGTACCTATGCCAATTATTACCTGTCTTTCCCTAGACAGGCTGTCCCCATCATTAAATCCATTAATCAGTATGAGGGTTCCAATTATCCAATACAATTTAAAATAAGGAGTTGAAAATCCCAGTAAAATTCGGGAAAGAGAGCGGAAAAACAGTATCCATAGGGTGTCGTTTCCCACCCAAATTTACCAATGCTAGGACACTGGGCAGTAGTAAACTGAAGAAGAAGTACTTTACTACGTATATGACCAGAAAACCTGTATTTTTAACCATCGGTGACCAACAAGCCACTAACCTGTTACAAGACGGCAAATTGAAATGCCTGGAACACGGTGTGGTACGAACAAAATACTCAAGGCCAAGGCTTGAGGCCCAAATAATCACGGTCATGAAATTGAAATACGTTAATGGCGCATCATAGTCGCAAAACACGAGAGAGCGCGCGGAGCCAAGACTTGCGTTGTTTTAAGCCCAGGCTACACTATGCGTGATAGTACGCAAAGTACGCACGGTTTTTGCCAGTTTGCGTCTTTTGCGTAGTTTAAAAATGTTCAGCTGATAGAAAATGCATTGACTGAGCTACACTGGAACAGTACGCAAAGTCCGCATGAAATATCACGCAAACTTGCAAAAGACGCAGCACGGAAGTACGCAACTCTGCAAAAGACGCAAGTACGCAAGTACGCAAGTACGCAAAAAGGTTCAGAGTTTTGAACTTTTTTCCGGTTTTTGCAAGATTGCGTAGTCTGAGACAGTTGGTGACGCATCGCCGGCAATCTGTATTGTCAATAACTCTTGATATAATATAGATAGAGACGTGCGAATGGCACCAATGTGTTTGTCTTGTCCAGATGCATCGCCCCAAATGCAACATGACATACCCATGGGTCACCAAATGACATTGACCTGAGGTCAAATTTGGAAGTTGACCTAACCAGGACACCATTAATATTTTTCGAAGCGCATTGACGAGACAAACACGATGGTGTCAAAAGTATTGCTCTATGTTTAACCGATACAAAGTTATTCACGATTTTTTTTTGTAAACGAAAATGTCATCGTAACCTCTGGAGCCTAAACTATTGAGTATTGACCCACGTGAAATCCCTGACTACTTTTAAGCCTGAGTACTCAAGCACTGGTGCGTATTCATCAAAAGGATCAGTCTCATTACCATTTCAACACTATACTATGCAAATCCCGGACGGTGTCAAAAAACGGTACGCAAAAGACGCAAACTTGCAAAAACCGTGCGTACTTTCCGGGACGATCACGCATAGTGGAGCCTGGGCTTAATAGTGTTGTCCTCAAGAAATGTGTCCGGTGTGGACACGGACCAATCAGCGTTGAGCTCGAGTTGAGAGTTGCCAAGAAGCAACTGAGAAGAGCGCTGAGTATATCTTAGACGGTGTTATACGACCTCTTTCACGTGTCGGATGCTCTTGAATTTCAGTTTTTGATAAGGCCGAACATTTTTCATTCATATTTAGTTAATTTAGACTCTAACTAGCCCGATTGATAGATATATCGGACATAAAACTTCGCCGGTATGCACCTGGTGACCTGGTATTCTAGACACTGAGTACAAGGATTCTCATTAGCTATTTACGCCTAAAAACGTCGGTCGTCTTAACAAAAAATGGTACCATTGGCATCAAGAAGGCAAGCACTTTCTTTTCATACCATTTAATTGATCATTTAACTTCTTTTTTTTAAATTGCATAGTACTTGTTCTCAACGAATACCAGGTACGTTGAGCTTGCATGAGCTTTTCCAACAAGGGAAAAGGGTACTCAGTACACAAGGTACTCGTAGAGGAAAGTACTCAGCAGTTTAATCTTGTGCTCATCTCTTCTGAAGGAAGATAAGAGACATTTCCGGCGCAAGACGTCTCGTGGTGCGCTATTTTAATTTGTGTAGTGCTGTGTCTACGGCGGTGTGTGATTATTGAGTCAATTGGTAGGTGCTTAGTTTCTTGTTTGTTTGTTTTTTGGTATTTTTAACACCACTGACTGACGCTTTTCGAGATAAGCGACATGTACTCTGCCCTAAGGAAGAGCTGTGTTTTAACTTTGGCCCTACGCCTACTCGCATGGTTCAGTATTTGCTAATGAGTTGTCTGGATTAACCCATAATTTGTGATCAGTTTGTTCTCAGACAGAAGACTGCATCATACATCATGTTTATATTTAAAACATAAATATGTTAATTTGAAACATGCATTGGAATAACACAATGTAGGTGCTGGCATTTCATCTTGCTGACCAAAGGTTTCAGTTTAGAGACACTTGGTTCTTGGAGGTTGGAAATCGTTTTCTGCTTGATGTCGCTCCATTTTTTCTCATTGATGTCTGCTGTGCCTGGGAACACAAATATTCATATGAGTTTGGCATGTTTCCTAAGAATATTTATTGGCTTTTCAAAGAGTACAACAAAGTGTATTCTTTCCAGTCACAATTCCAGAGTACAAAATCTCCTGGTACCCCTGTATACCAGCAAACAGCAACTTTTCCAACCCGGTAGTGAAGTGAATTAGGTCTCTGATAGCCCGTTCTATACATGCGAGATAGCCAAATTGCAAGTGGTAAACGAGGTCTGCATGTCGCTGCACAGCGTCGGCTGCGTCTGCCTGAGATAATTGTGATTGGTACTTGGTATGATTTCATAACATGTGCTCACTCAACGAAGTGGCGCGGTGGAAGGAGAGGTCTGCATGGTCGAAAATTTGATGTCCCTTGAAGTGTCCCTTTAAATGCAGGCAATTAAGGTTTGCAAAGCATGACGATACACATAAACTCGTAAACAATGTAGGTATACTGCGGTTTGCACGACGTAACAAAATCCTATAGGCTCTCTCCTTGCGCTTGTGCATATCTCGCTCGATCATGCCAGTAAAGAATCTCCCGACTGGCGGTCCCCACTGTTTCCCTGCCTACTTGTCATTGGTTGGTTCTGGTGTGACAACATCCACACACTGACCAATCAGCACCCAAAGTTTGAATGGTGAGGTTGTGACGGCATCCACAGAGCGTACTGACCAATCAGCGCTCGAAGTGCGAATCCCGTAGCATGATTTAAACTTGCGACCGGGCACCGGGTCGCCCCGGCCGGTCACGCGATGTATGCTTACCTGTGATTGGTCGGTGGCTATGTGGTGAAGGGATGTGCGGTGTTGACCAGTGAGGAGAGTCAATTTGGTTGCGGCCCGCGTCGGCAATACAGTGTCCTGTGCTAAGCCGGTTTGTGAACTCGACATGGCGCAGCCGGCAGGATACTGACCTACCATTGTGACTACGTCACAGGCACCCGGCTAGTCGCATCTGCATCTGCATGCATCTGCATCTGCATGCCGTATAACCTGCGTTCTAGCTCCAAAATGGACAACGACTCGGCCGACCAGGACAAGAGCGGCTCGGCGCCGCCGTGGCTCGCTCAGCTACAGCTACAGCTACAACAGCAGCTTCAGCAGCAGCATGAACATCACCAGCGAGACATGGAACTCCTCCGCAAGTAGGAACATGGAACTCCTCCGCAAGTAGGAACATGGAACTCCTCCGCAAGTAGGAACATGGAACTCCTCCGCAAGTAGGAACATGGAACTCCTCCGCAAGGATTATTTAGGTACGTGGATCTTTTTCGAATAAACTGGTAACTGGTAACAGAGAAGAGGAGGGGCCACCTACTCATCACAGAGGAGAGGAGGGGCCTCTTACTCAACACAGAGGGGAGGGGGAGGGGCTCCTGCTCAGCACAGAGGAGAGGAGAGGCCTCCTACTCAACACAGAGGAGAGGGGGAGGGGCCACCTACTCATCACAGAGGAGAGGAGGGGCCTCTTACTCAGCACAGAGGGGAGGGGGAGGGGGCTCCTGCTCAACACAGAGGAGAGGAGAGGCCTCCTACTCAACACAGAGGAGAGGAGGAGCCTCCTACTCAGCACAGATGAAGGGAGGGGCCTATTAATCAGCAGAGGAGATGAGGGCCCTCCTAATCAACATAGAGGAGAGGAGGGGCCTCCTTCTCAGCACAGAGGAAAGGAGGGGCCGCATACTCAACACAGAGGAGAGGAGGGGTCTCCTACTCAGCATAGAGGAGGGGAGTGGCCTCCTACTCAGCACAGAGGAGTGGAGGGGTCTCCTTCTCAACACATGGAGGAGAGGCGGGGCCTCTTACTCAGCACAGAGGAGAGGAGGGGCCTCCTACTCAACACAGAAGAGATGAGGGGTCTTCTACTCAGCACAGATGAAGGGAGGGGCCTCCTACTCAGCACAGAGGAGTGGAGGGGCCTCCTACTCAACACAGAGGAGAGGAGTGGCCTCCTACTCAACACAGAGGAGAGGACGGACCTCCTCTCTGCACGGATCGTTTTGTATATCCCGATCTTTCCGATCCCGATCGATCATTCCTGGCCCGACCGCCGGCCCGGACGGTTGACCCCGGTGACCTCCCCGGCCGCGTGGACGAGACGGATGTTTGTTCGCCGCCACAGCCAGAGCCAGCGAGGCAGTGACTCGTGACTGAACAGTGAGCGGTGGGCAGTGACTCGTGACTGAACAGTGAGCGGTGGGCGCCACGCACGATGCCTACAGATGACATCACGAGAGCGGTGGGCGACACGCACGATGCCTACAGATGACATCACGAGAGCGGTGGGCGACACGTACGATGCCTACAGATGACATCACGAGAGCGGTGGGCGACACGCACGATGCCTACAGATGACATCACGAGAGCGGTGGGCGACACGCACGATGCCTACAGATGACATCACGAGAGCGGTGGGCGACACGCACGATGCCTACAGATGACATCACGAGAGCGGTGGGCGACACGCGCGATGCCTCAAGATGACATCACGAGAGCGGTGGGCGACACGCACGATGCCTACAGGTGAAATCACGAGAGCGGTGGGCGACACGCACGATGCCTACAGATGACATCACGAGAGCGGTGGGCGACACGCACGATGCCTACAGATGACATCACGAGAGCGGTGGGCGACACGCACGATGCCTACAGATGACATCACGAGAGCGGTGGGCGACACGCACGATGCCTACAGGTGACATCACGAGAGCGGTGGGCGACACGCACGATGCCTACAGATGACATCACGAGTGTGATGATGCAGTATATCAAGGATGCGGCGTTTCTAACGCTTCTACGAGAGGAAGTGATGGCTCCAATCATCCGTGGGATCAGTGAGCTGCGACAGGAACTTAAGGAGGCGAGGAGTGAGCAGCAACATGAGCTAAAGGAGGCGAGGAGTGAGCAGCAACAGGAGCTAAAGGATGTGAGAAGTGAGCTGCAACAGGAGCCAAAGGATGTGAGGAGTGGTCTACAACAGGAGCTAACGGAGGCGAGGAGTGAGCAGCAACAGAAGCTAAAGGAGGCGAGGAGTGAGCAGCAACATGAGCTAAAGGAGGCGAGGAGTGAGCAGCAACAGGAGCTAAAGGATGTGAGGAGTGAGCTGCAACAAGAGCCAAAGGATGTGAGGAGTGAGCTGCAACATGAGCTAACGGAGGCGAGGAGTGAGCAGCAACAGGAGCTAAAGGATGTGAGGAGTGAGCTGCAACAGGAGCTAACGGAGGTGAGGAGTGAGCAGCAACAGGAGCTAAAGGAGGCGAGGAGGGAGCAGCAACATGAGCTAAAGGATGTGAGGAGTGAGCTGCAACAGGAGCTAACGGAGGTGAGGAGTGAGCAGCAACAGGAGCTAAATGAGGCGAGGAGTGAGCAGCAACAGGAGCTAAAGGAGGCGAGGAGTGAGCAGCAACATGAGCTAAAGGAGGCGAGGAGTGAGCAGCAACAGGAGCTAGAGGATGTGAGGAGTGAGCTGCAACAGGAGCTAACGGAAGTGAGGAGTGAGCAGCAACAGGAGCTAAAGGAGGCGAGGAGTGAGCAGCAACAGGAGCTATATGATGTGAGGAGTGAGCTGCAACAGGAGCTAACGGAGGTGAGGAGTGAGATGAACGAGCTCGAGCAGTATTCCCGCCGGTCCTGTCTCAATATCAGCGGGATCCCGGAGACTGCTGCTGAGTCGACGGACAAGATCGTTCGCGATGTGGCCGCGACAGCGGGAGTGACGCTCACCCCAGCCGACATCGAGCGCAGTTACCGTGTCGGCAGGAAGCAGAACGACAGGAGCCGCACCATCATCGTCAAGCTGTCCTCCCACAGCCGCGATGCGCTCTACGCAGCAAGGAAGAATCTCCGGTCCGCCAGCTCAACTACCCTTAGCCCTGAGGTGCTAAAAGGTGTGGTGTTTATCGCGGAAAACCTGACGAAGGCCAACCAGCAGGTGATGTACATACACTGCTCGGCAAATCAAGAGGCGGGGCAAGCTTCACTCCGTGTGGACCGACAACTGCCGGATGAAGGTTCGTCTCCAGGCAAACGGACCAACTCGAGTCATCAGGAGCATGACCGACCTGCGTGACCTGGTAGGTGACGCACCTGAGTTCAGCACCCTGGTAGACTCCGCTCGGCTCGCCCCTGCTCGGGACCCGTCGGAGCCACTCAACCCAGCTGGAGCCGCCCCTGCCCGGGACGGTGACGGATTCCAGCCGGTTGGTAGCAGGAGCGGCGCGAGACGGGGCCGGAGCGCCGGGCGGCGCTGAGCGGGTGGGACGGGGCGGACTGCACTTCTAGAAGTCTTTAACTGGGGTGGGCTGAGGTCACGAATAGTAGCGGGCAGGCTGTTGAAAGCCGTCACTATCGAGTACAAGAAGCGCCGCCTCCCCGCCTCTGTGCGGATCGCTGGCGTCTGCAGTTGGTCACACTGCCTGGTTTCGCGGTGGTGGACACCACGTCTGGATAAAAGATGACTATGAAGCGACTCGGGCTGAGATATCACTAAAATGCGTTTCAACAGGGTCAGAGAATGGTAAAGATCAGGGTTGTGCTCGACTCAGATTTTTTAGACTGACTCGACTCTGACACATTTTCGAAGGGACTGACTTAACTCTGACTCAAGAGGGAGGAATTTGTTGTTTTGAGTCGACTCAACTTTGACTCATTTGCTGTTTCCCCTGACTCAACTCTGACTCAAGCGGAGGATAATTTTGTTTGAGTCGACTCAACTTTGACTCATTTTCTTTTACCCCTGACTCAACTCTGACTCATGCGAAAGTTTCTTGAGTCGACTCATTTTTGACTCATGTTCAACGGACTTCACGACTTTGATTCAAATGTTGGTATTTGACTTGCAAAAAGTCATTGGAATATTATGTGTAAATACTTTTATTTTTATTTACACTGGATGAAGGCACATGAATATTGCATTATCATAAATATCTACTGCGTCCACCTGCAATGTAAGGAATACTAAAATATATAATAGCAATAATGATAATAATCAAATGAAATAAAATGTATGCCATACATTTTATTTTGTTTTATTATTATCATTATTGCTATTATATATTTTAATATACCTTACATTGCAGGTGGATGCAGTAGATATGTATGATAATGCAATATTCACGAACCATTCATTGTATGGTTCGTAAAAACATTGAAGACAAATTGGTATTTACCTTGTATGTGTTCGCAGGGGTCATGGGATGTTTTAGTTCAAGTTAGATCGGTTGTCAGTGACAGGGGTTCAAGCTTAAATATATTATCTGGGTACGTGCGTAAGTATACTGAAATATCATCAGTTGACTTTAATTATTGGTTTAAATTGGTTATTATTTTGATGCTATGTGATACAGTGTAAATCATGTTGATAAGGTTATTATTAGGTTATATATACTGCAGTTATCATGTCTATGTATGTATTTAATATTGTATTGCTTCACTTAATATAAGGAGCAGTCAGCAGAGTAAGTGATGTAGTGAAGTACTCTTTAAGTTATTTGTGAAATACAAAATTGATTTATTATCAACTAATGATTATAAAGTGGGTTTGCAAAGTAACCAAACGCACACTCTCACACTATAACATTGTTTGGACGCCTTTATTATGTAGTTGCTAGGATTTGTTGTTCTCGTCAGATGTAACTGACTCGTAAGAGGATGAGGCAACTCAACACTGACTTGAGCGGCATCCAGGCGACTCAACTTTGACTCAAACGACATCCATGTGACTCAACTCTGACTCATCTCATCCCTCTATTTTTCTTAAGTGACTCGACTCTGACTCAAGTTGAGTCCCTATTTTTCTTAAGCGACTCAACTCTGACTCAAGTTGAGTTGAGTCAGTTTTGAGTCAAATTTGACTCACCGACTCTGAGTCGAGCACAACCCTGGTAAAGATACATGTTGCCCGCCGTCAGCCACTCGAGTTGTCTTAAAACGTCGCTGATGTGATCAAACTTCCTGCGGCCAGAGATCACACGTGCCCCGAAGTTGAGCTGCTTCTGCAGGTCTGACTGGCGTTACATGTAAGGCTGGAATGTTTGGCGTTCTTAGTCGCCAAACATTCCAGCCTTGCATGCATATTTGCACGAACGGCTGGTATGCTGCACTGCTGGGCAGTGACGTCAGATGGGCAAAAAAGAACCGCGGCACAGCATACCACTTCAGTGTGTTTTGCGTTAGCCGGCTTCCACTGACTTGGCGACCAGCACGGGATCAAACTCACGAAATAACGTAAGTAACCGCTTGGTTACCGCTTGGTTACCGCTTGGTTACCGCTCGGTTAGCGACGTAGGTGATGGGAACAGGGCAAAATTTATTCTGTATTTTTCAACATTTCTTATTTAATCGAGCTGTCGAAGTCTCAGTAGCAGATCTGGCCAGGTTCAATATTTCTCAGTTCAATATTCAGGTTCAATAATTCAGGTTCAATATTTCAGGTTCTGTTCAATATTTATGGATAAGACCGGGGACAAAATGTGCATTCTCATGAAGTACTCAGGGGGCAAAATGCTAGTAAAAATCATTACTATGTCAGGACTATATTACATTACTTGCTATGTACATTACATTACATTACTATGTACTGATCGTCAAAACCACCTCAGAAGTATTATTCACTTAATCATCATATTCACCAGTAGGGCGCCGTAGTTGGCGATGAACGAGCGAGCGCGACAGTGTTTTTAAATTACTTTTTGAATGGATGCAGAGAGGTAACAAAACTGCCGAAAGAACATGTGAAGAGGTAACAAAAATAAAAAAGGTAAAATATATCTGAATTTTACTCACGTACCAGTAGCTACAAAAATAAGTGATCATCCGGAGGGTGAAACTCCTCATCAAGATTGTAAGGAATATGTCATAAGTTAATATAATTAAATATTTTTCACTGTTAGAATAACCACATACAAACTAGTTTCCTATTGACATTTTTCATTTTGAAACCAATTTCATAATATAACCAAGATCTACACAATTCAGCAAGCATTGTCAATACCTAGTGATCCAGTTCACAGTTCAACTCAACATTGTAAGGAATATGACATAAGTTTATATAATTAAAAAGTTTGCTCACAGCTAGTTGTTAAACACATTTCAGGCAGCATTGCTTTAAAAAAATAGGATGCAGAAGCATACCCATACTTATACATAGCAACCGCAGAAAGTTCAGTAATGTGTTATGAGATGATCTGAGAAAGACTAGTGAATTCCTAAATATCCATGACAAAATATAGTTGATAGATAGATAGATAAAACTGTTAGCCTAACATGTGAAAACAAATCTGAAAATGCAAAACTATTATTTCACTGAATTGATATAAGTCAACTCATTATTGGTTAAGTGACGGGTTGTGCTCTAGCATAACCCATCAAGTAAATAATTAGGGCAAAACAAAAACATAATTGAGACAATACCGTCAACTGATGTAACCCCGGACATATTCTAACCTCAGACTTTTCATGCTATCAGAATGTAAGCAATACAGACTCACTAAAACACTGTATATCTGTATTGTTTGCACTCTAGTCTAATAACATGAAAAGTCTGAGGTTAGGATGTGTCCGAACAGGGCCTATTTTAAGGGAAAGGGGGGGGGGGGGGGGGGGGGGGGGCAAACAGGTACCCCCATTTTTGTGGCATCTTTTTGTGGCAAAAGGGTACCCCCATTTTTTCCCTCCGCGGATTTGGGCCGGTGTTCTTATTTTGGTATTCGAGCTTAAGAAATTAACTTCTCGAATTAATAAAAAAAAATGATTTTGTGGACATTTTCCGAAAGAAGAAAAAAAAATTGGGGGTGAAAAAAAATCAAAAATCCGAGATAGCCATTTGGAAGAAAATGTTATTTCCTTTCTTTTCACCCTTTTTTTCCCATTTGCGTTGAAACTCGATTTGTTTACGATTTTTCAAACATTTATTGTTTTCCCACCAAAAATGGCATTACATGACATCATTCAAACGTGATTATGGAAGCTGTTTTTACGAGAAGTACATCTTATGCATGCGATAAACTATTATTGCGCCGCGAAGCGGCTCCAAAATTTGAGGTTTTGAGCGGGCTGGAGAACTAATTTGTGCTATTGGAACCAGCATGCAGGGTCAAAACGAGGAAATATGTCTGGAGCAAAAGGTGGTGTCAAAAGACATGTTGCCCCCCTCTATTTAAGGCCATGGCGCCCATATCCCCCCTCCTGCGGCCGCCAGTGTGTAGAGTTTATATTAGACCCTTTTGTATTGGAAAATAAAACAGATTGATTTGCGCCGCGTAGCTGCGCGCAATTTTTTGCTTTATTTTGCTTTTGTCTGGATAACTAGGCCCTAACAAATCGAAAGGTTCTATAATCTATATGTATCAGCCCAAGGGGGCCCTCAGGGTTCCTCGAGTCCGATACGTTGTTGCCTCTGGTATAAAGGCACGTTGGTGCCCCTTCATGGTTAGTTCCCAAGGGACGGGAGGCATGAAGGGACATTTTTTGGCATAATTTATCAACTTCAATTTAGCATCATTTCGCGTATTTTTTCTTCTCCAGCGACCAATGCTTATGATTTCATGGCGGCACCAGATCATTGTTTTCCCTCCTGGATGCAAGGAGCCACAGTTCCCCAGTGTCTCCCCTCGCCCCACAGTGCCGCCTACCGTCACGATGGTGCCCCTGGTACACCGGCGCGGTGGTGCCATTGGTTCAAATAACACTAAATGATTTGCGACGCAAAGCGGCGCGGATTTTTTATTTTTATTTTGGCGGTGCCCCTGGTGCCCTGGCGCGGTGGTGCCCCATGGCCCAAGGGGGAGGGTCATGACCCCCGTGACCCCTCCCCCCTGGATCCGCCACTGATCAGGTGCGCTGTTCTATCATTGTCTATCATTGCAAGCAAGGGATACATAAAAACTTCAAATTCAATCACTTGAGAGAAGAAAGAAAAACTTCCGTTTTCATGACGTTTTCTCCTAAGATCATTGTTTTTCACGTTCAGTGCAGGGAACGCACAAGGGGGGGGGGGGCATACTTGTATTGCATGGCTCCCCCCTCCCCCCATATTCATGTGGGGGGAGGGGGCATTTTCCCCTAATGTCCGCCCCCTGGATCCGCCAGTGGGGGCGGATACCCTTCCCCCTTAGTTTTTTTTGGAAATAGCGGAAAACGACGCCATTTCGCGACGCCATTTTTTGGTACAACTGCTTGCCTATCAATTGCCCAAATCCTTTTAATTTGTTTACCTCGGGTCTCCTCAGGTCACGTCACTAAGTCATGTCTAGTGATCCCACCTTTAAAAAAAATGTAAGGTGATGCCGCAGCCACATTGTTCGACCGATCAGTTAAATACTCACAGGATTTAATCAGGTCATAAACACCTACAATTCTGCTATTTCGGATGATTTTTACATCGGTGTCCTAAGGTGAAGTCTATTTTGTGACCTCCCAAGTCATTGGGTAAACATGAAAATGCATATAAATCCACAGG